>KN726247.1:13311-25220 GCA_000816745.1 Ancylostoma duodenale
AAAAAAAAAAAAAAAAAAAAAAAAAACGAAAAACTCGGCTACATGGGATTTAATGTCCTCATCTTCGGTAGAGGTTTCCCCATTCAAACAGTTCTGCAAGGATAGAAATAAGTAGTGGTTAAATGGTGCAAGATCAGGGCTATGTGGTAGATGCAACAGCCAAGTACCAATGATTTTTACCGAGACGCTAAAGATGTATGCGATCCGGCATAGCCTTGGTGGAAGACCACTCCTTTGCAAATCGCCAGTTCTGGTCGGTTTTCAAGGAATGATTCATGCAATTTCAACAAATGTCGAAAGTAGAGATCCGATTTGACATTTCGGTTAGTTGGAAGCACCTCAAAACATATCACACCTTCGTAGCCCCGAAGGAGTTGTGTTTCACCAAGACAATGTTATGCCGCATACATCTTTGACGACTCAGCAAAAATAACTGGAGCTTGGTTGGGAGTTGATGTTGCATCCACCATATAGCCGTGATCTTGCGCTATTTGAATACTACTTATTTCGATCGTTGCGGAACTACTTGAATGGGAAAATCTTTACCAAAGATGAGGATATCAAATCTTATGCAGCTTAGTTTTTTGATGAAAAAGACCAGAAGTTCTGAGAGAGAGGAGTTATGAAATTACCAGAAAAATGGCAAAAGGTAATCGAACAAAATAGAAAATATATCATTGCTTAATGTTCTTTCATTATGAGAAAATAAAAGTTTTTTTGCAACGCCCAAAAATCCCAATTACTTTCCCAATTATTTTCCGAACAACCCAATATATCCGTTGTCATAAATCCCAAAAAATAGCGACATTTAAGTAATTCAAAAATGTATAAATGGAGAGATTCTATCGAGGCAAGCATCGAGGGAAGCCCGGAAGTCCGGCGCTACCCAAACCGCTGCAGTGCTATAACTTAGCAGGATAAAATCAGCGCACCATGCTCCCTGAACTTCGACGATGTCTTATGAAAATTTTAGAAAAGAATTCAATGCGTGTTAACGATTTCAACTGGGAACGATGGTTTTGCTCTAACCTCTATTATGAGCTGATCCAAGACTTATTGGCAAGTACTGGGGTCAGTAACAAATAGTGCATTGAAGGAGGGAATCGCTAAATATTCAATAATATAGGAACACTCCACGAATCTGGAGATACGAACATTCATGAAAATCGACACCTCATGTCAATCTCAATCGATCTCATGTCACAGAGCGAAGTGACTGCAGTAATTCGAGTTGCTCCTGCAAATTTACGATTTGGGTAGATCCATCTGAAAACTGGGGGGAACCATTGAAGAAAACTACAAAGACGAAAAGCTCAGCTATACGCCACATATTTTACATGCCACTGTTTCCACTTTAACAAAAAGTCCCAAAGTAGCAGGGCTTTCCTGAATTCTGGTAATCTACTATTTTTACTTTCCTTGCTTGTCGCTCCATCATAGCATATCACTCTAGTGCTCAGTTTCTTCTAACATCCGTTGATATCAGAAAAAACCCGTTGATATCAGTCAGGTGCGTGAGAGCAATGTTGTAAATCCGGAAGATGTATCACTTTCATAGGGAAACCTTCGTAAAATTTAGACATAAAAACCTGACTTGAATGCAGTGTATTTCACTACTTTGTTCTCTACCTAACATTTCTTATTTGTAACATCAAGGTTCTCAATGCAACTGGAATGCTGTTTTCCATTTCTCTCTGGCTATGGGGTGTCATCACGCAAAACCTCACAATCGTCGGCCTTGGAATAGAGTACGACTTCACGGAGTTTGGTACAAGCGTAGTGGCACTGGCGGAATGGTACCTATGCTTTCCTTGTCTTGTTATCACTTATATCACTTATATAGCTTTCGTTCTTTATATGGAATTGGTGAGGAAGTTTACTTTTTACAACAAATCAATTAGTCACCACGACATATCATAGACAATTGCAATCCACTTCTCACTACGATATAGTGGAGTACTTTGACAATCTTCTAGGTCAATATTTCCAAGTGACCTCCAATGAATGCTGCAAAAATTGAATCTCTAACAAACTGACTATTGGTGTTTCAGAGAAAACGAGTGGCAAAGAAAGGAGGTATAGCCTCGCCAGAAATAAAACTATTTCTGCAATCAACATCTTTGTTTTTATACATATCATCTATAATAATTATGTGGCATAATGCAGGTGAGAGATATACGTAACTTGAACTAGCATCACCAAGTGTATTTCATAATCAACTGTGTATTCAATCTGTTTATGTTAGAGAAACGTACCATTGAGATAGACTAAATTCAAACGAATTTCAGAATCATGGGATCTTTGGAGCAATCTGACAAACACTGTTTTGAGCTTTGCTTGGGTTTTCCTGCCGTACTGGAATCCTTTGCTACTGCTCTCTCTGAACAAGTAAGTCTCAATTAAACAAAGAATTGCGTCTGCCATAAATTTGACTCATTTACATATACTAATGCAGGTGATTCTAGGACTTTCCGCGCAAAGATGATGAAATTCATCTGCAGAGGAACAGCAAAAAAGGTAGTTAACTGCACAGTTTCAGCAACTTCCACGCAGCTTCCGAGTCAGTCATCAGCATTTACCACCAAAAAAGTCTTTTTAAGAATAGAAAAAAAGCTTCACTATTAAACTTGGTGTGTTGTTGCGTTAAAATGAATGATTTCAACGTGAAATGAATAATAGTGCAGAGTATGTTCCTAAAAAGCTTTTTCTTTTGCCCTCATTTAAACTCATTCAGCAAAAACTTTCACCACATTTGAAAATTACTCTGAGAATATGCATATAAGAACAAGTTTTTACAGTAGCCACATTTGACGCCATTAGAGGAGTTCAAGCGTTATTTCGAGCTTCACAAATCTTTCGCAACCTGCGCTGTTCTAATTCGTAGCAAGATTTTCAACGGTTCGTAGCAATCTCGAAGCTCTGGAAACGCGGCTGCAGAATACACATAGGATAAGTATGATGACCGCCAACCTTTTCCTTGGGGAATGGGGAACTGCTCTTCACAAAAATTTAAAAAAGATTGAATTTGTTCTTGTTGTTGAGATTAAGTGGAACTGCGATCGCTCATGTACGGAGAGATGCACCTAGCGTTACACTTCCAGTGCAGCACTTCGTAACACTAGCTTATTCGATTATATGCTATGATTCTTCTGCGCCACACAGGTTATTAAATATAAGGACACGTTTTCATTTCGGCCTACGTTTCGACTGAATGTCGTCTTCAGGACCTGAAAGTGGTTCAAATTTTTCATCTGCGCTCTACACCACCAAAGACCTCCTCACAATCGTTTCTTAAACACATCTGGCTCAGATAACAGTAAGCCTCCAGTCGACGGACGAACTCACTACGTGTCCCACCGATTTAGCGGAGCAAGATGCAACCGCAACAGCAATTGATCGTCCAAGCTGGCGAATGGATACCGTATGCCGCAGCCATGGTTCTTATAAGGCATGCGCTAGTATCTCGACGACCTTAGAGCTCACATAGTGAGAAGAACGGCATGAGGTCACTCGTTATAGACATCTGTTCATTTCTGCTGTTCAGCCTGGGAGCACGTGCGAAAATGCACAATGCCTCAAGTGCTTTCCTAGGATGGTGCACCTTATTTCAAAGTCAGTTTTGCCGTGGTCCTCTTTCCTATGTTTTCCCAGTGGTGTTATCAAGCTCTGCCGTCTTTTACTTGCCAGATCTTCATTCATGCGAACACTCGGTGAGCGACCGGTTTCATCGATACAAATGGCATGGCAAGTTCTACATTCTATTTGGTAATCCATCCCTGATTTTGCATAGCCACCAACTTTTCCATCTGGGCAAATGACGCAGTTTCGTGAGACGCAATCCCTATCGTATAGTTTATTACGGACTAGTTGTCGTCTTATATTTTCGTTAGGGATATTCACTAAGACGACATTTTGTGGTTGGGCTTGATACAGACATTGTCTGATTGCGGCACTCACCTTAAACGAGATAATAAACAGCAACGATTAGTCACCGCGGCCTAAGCGAGTGAGAAAAACAACTAGTCCGTAATAAACTATACGACAAGGCTTACATCTCACAAAACTGCGTTATTTGCCCTGATGGAAAAGTTGGTGACTGTGCAAAATCAGGGGTGGTTTACCAAATAGGATGCAGAACTTGCCATGCCATTTAAATCGGTGAAACAGGCCGCTCACTGAGTGTTCGCATAAATGAACATCTGGCAGGTAAAAGAGGGCAGAGCTTGATAACACCACTGGGAAAACAGGAAAAAGGACTACGGCGGAAATGACTTTGAAATAAGGTGTACCGTCCTGGCTTTCGAAAGTGAAATTTCTGCTAGGAAAGCACTTGAGACGTTGTGGATTTTCGCACGTGCCCTCAGGCTGAACAGCAGAAATGAACAGATGTCTATAACAAGTGACCTCATGCCGTTCTTATCACCATGTGAGCTCTAAGATCGTCGAGATACTAGCGCATGCCTTATAAGAACCATGGCTGCGGCATACTAAATCCATTCGCCAGCTTGGACGATCAATTGCTGCTGCGGTTGCATCTTGCTCCGCTAAATCGGTGGGACACGTGGAGAGTTCGTCCATCGACTGGAGGCTTACTGTTATCTGACCCAGAGGAGTTGAAAAAAAAAGATTGTGAGGAGGTCTTTGGTGGTGTAGAGCGCAGATGAAAAACTTGAACCACTTTCAGGTCCTGCAGACGACATTCAGTCGAAACGTAGGCCGAAATAAAAACCTGTCCCTATAATAACCTGTGTGGTACAGAAGAATCATAGTATACAATCAAGTAAAGATGCCCAGGTTTTATGATCAGAGAACATGGGAGATACTAGCATATTCATCCAATTTATGTAAAGTTCAAATTACTGAGGCACACGTTGAAACAGAAGTGAAATCGACTAAGCGTGAATGGAACATCAGAAACCCATCAGTTTTTATGGTGTTTTCGCCCACATTTACTAGGAGAGTAATCTTTCACACGCATCGTCAAAGTCTTCTGGCGAATCGTTCCGCTTCACTGTTCTTTGTTGTTATATGGAAGATGTCATCAACGAAGCGAAGGTGATCCGATTGCTGGTCATCATTTCAGCTCCCTATGTTTTCACGTTCTAGTCCCCGTACAGCTCTGAGTAAATTTGGAAAGACATAAGTTGTTGAGCCTTTTTTCTACTATTATCAGCCGAGGTGCCACTAGTATTTCCTACATTATGCTATTGAAGTTGTCACATGTACATACATAACGTTCGACTATTATAAACAGATACTTCACTAACACACGCTTGTGTTATGCGCCGGTCAACGGAGGTAAGATGATAAAGGAAATGCTGTGTAAACACATCTTAACAACGCTTGTATATTTATTTCTCTTGAAGGCTCCTCTTGAATGTTCCAAGTTTCTCTGAGCCCGTGTACGCACGATGGTGTTTGCAATTGATTCAGACGGAGTAATGTAAAATTTCAACACACGGCCTACAGTGCAGCAGAATCGCAAATAGTTTTGCAATACATGCAGGATCTTCTATTCGTGCTTTGTCGGAGTGACCAGTATAAAAATTCCCATGTCCCTTCCCACGTCAGTGAAGGGTTTGTTTTACTATAAAGTGGTAGGTATGCATTTTGCTCTATCATCGAGCCGCTTGCTATATTACCATGATATTTGTCTGCTCCGTAGAGCATTCGATCAAGTTCCAACTTCGCTCGAGGAGGCACCATCCACCGGAGTAAAAGATGAGAAGGCACTTGAACGAATTCACCTTGAGAAGGTCGACATTGTAACCCATCACCTAGCTGTTCTCACCTCAAATCGAACCTCTCGAGGCGACTCTAGCGTGCCTGAAAAACTTCCTGGCACTCCCTTATTCAACTTACAAATTGGGTAGGTCATTCATTTCGAACAAATTTATTACAAGTGCAGCTGAGAGAAAGCTCTTGGTTTGAACATGTCGATGAAGAGTAGCATGTGCAAAACCCATCTCTGGAACACGCAATGCTTCCACTTTTTCCTCAATTCTATTGTCCTTAAAGATTAGAATGTCTACCAGCTCATTCACCGACAATTGCATCATTGCCATAAAAATAAAATGCCTGCAGACACGTGATAGCAATACCTTGAGAGCGAACACTGGCTCAACAATTGAGTTAAAGTCATTGTTGTTACTGGCGCACAACTTCGATCTTCTTGCATGACCACCAGGCACATGCGGAGGTGGGATTTCAAATCTCACAAAACGGAAAACGGAAGAAGGAAAAACGCAAAAAGGGAGATGCGAAATTCTGCACAACATTACCTTCAATACTGACCTGAATCCAAATGGATGCCTACCTTCCTCATTTCATATAATCAGCGCAAAAAAAAACCCTCAGAAGATAAGAGTAGGAACTAATGGTAGAGCGAATGCACTGGATAAAAGTATTTTGACTTACGGTTTCTGCATTTCTAGGACTTATGACTGCGCATAATAAAAAGCATCGTTGCCTTTGAACAGTAACGATGTGGGAATCCTGGAGATGTGCGAGTTTGGAAACATATGTCGGATGAGAGATAACAGTACAGATCTCTTTTCTTCTTTGCACACGAAGGGTATTCTAAGCAATCTCGTCATTAGACACAAATGTTGGGTCTGGTTCATACCTCATCTTTGCGCGTAAGCACAACGGCTCTTCACTGAGGATCGTATCGGAAGCGTTGAAAAGCGGACCTGCTTTCGAAACTAAAGAATGTTCACTTTTTACGTGACAATGTTCATGCACAAACTGCAAAAATTGGTGACCAGGAGGTTGTGAACCTTGACTAAGAGGTCGTATACCACCCAACATATTCTCGAGGCTGAGCAGTGGTGACTACGCCATTTCCTCAAAACCCTGAATGATTACCTTTAGCTGGACAGACAAAAACAATTTGATGGAAGGAACTCCAGCTTCTTCGGTATGTGGTCACTGAAGTTCTGGGGAAAAAGACCAAAACGGGACACCTTATTGTTGGACACTCCATAGATAACCATGGGGATATGTTATCGATTGAGATTAAAAATTATTGAACTTTAGGAAAATATGGCCGATGTTCTCAGGGTTTTCTTAATGAAATCTTCACACATTCATAGAGTCACAACCTCCTAGCCATTGATCAGGTTGTGTACAAATAAATCGCGTTTTTCTTCTGCACATTAACCAGCTGTGTTTTGTGAATTAGTTGCACATCATTTCGAAGCTCATTTAAGGATTCCTATCCAATATTTTTAATCTTTCATTATGTTAAGCTAGTATTACGTCATTACTCAAACTATTGGCTTGGTTCGGAAAGTAATTGGGAATTTTAAGCGTTGTAAGAAATTTTTTATTTTCTCATAATAAGAAACCATTAATCAATAATATAATTCCTATTTTGTTCGACTATCTTTTGCCATCTTTCTGGCACATTCATGATTCCTGTCTTTTGAATTTCAGGTCTTTTTCAAAAAAAAAGTCAAAAAACTGTGCTACATGGGATTTGATATCCTCATCTTTGATAAAGGTTTTCCCATTCAAGTAGTTCTGCAACGATCGAAATAAGTGGTAGTCAGATGGCAGATGGCGCAAGATCAGGGGTATATGGTGGATGCAACATCCAAGCTCCAACAGTTTTTGCCGAGACGCCAAAGATGTATGGGTTCTGGCATTGCCTTGGTGGAAGACCACTCCTTTGCGATTAGCTAATTCTGGTCGTTTTTTAAGCAATGATTCATGTAATTTCATCAGTTGTCGACAGTAGAGGTCCGACTTGACATTCTGGTCTCCAAAATATATCACACCTCCGTAGTCTCAAAGGAGTTGTGTTCCACCAAAACAATGCTATACGACATCCATCCTTAGCGACTCGGCAAAAATTATTGGAGCTTGATAGGGAATTTTTGTAGCATCCACCGTATCGCCCTAATCTTGCGCCATCTGGCTGCCAGCTGCCACTTACTTTGACCGTTGCAGAACTATTTGAATGGGACAACCTTAACTGAAGATGAGGGTATCAAATTCTATAAACTCCAGATTTTTGCTGGAAAAGAGAAGAAATTCTATGGGAAAGGAATTATTAAATTACCAGAAAGATGGCAAGAAGTAATCGAACATAACGGAAAATACATCATTGATCTATGTTCTTTCATTACAAGAAAATGAAAATTTTTTGCAGCGCTCAAAAATCCCAATTACTTCCCGAACAACCCAATACTATCATTTTAAAGGGGCTTGGTTCCCTTCATATTGCAGGTATTTTGAATGATGATGCGTCTTAACCTTTCTTATCAATCTTTTGTTCTTTCCCGTTCTCAGGAACAAATTAAAAAATGTTAAAAATTAAAAAATGGAGGCAAAAAGTGCCTTGAAACGGAAAACGTCAAAAAGATGGCGGGGAATTCTCCCTCCACATCCCTGATCGCCACACAGGGTTTCTTTTCTCACCCTGGCTATACATTAGCAACGATAGGCGACTTGAGTTTGATGATTTGCCATACACAGCAGTGGCATCATGAAAACAGGAAGCGGCCTGAGTACCTCTTTCCGCTCTTCTAATTCACTGTGGTTATTCAAGGCGTCTGTGATTCTACATGCGGTCAGACGTAGCTAGATGTCTCATCTCTCTCCTATGTGATCTCCGTGTTAAACGCTGCAAGATGATACCGAAGACTTCGAAGAGAAGAAATGATATTCACCCCGTTTTTGGACCCCAGCTGTGTTCGCTCCTAAGTGAACTCGGAACATTTGCTTAGGCCTCGGGAGCATGAGGACTATTGGACTATTGATGGTGATCGATTGAAGTAAGAGGCGAAACGAATCACATTTCTCTCTTTTTTCTTCAACATTTTGCGTTTGCTTCTTTTTGTTTTTAGACGTCATATTCGCCGGAAGTTTTAGATTGACTTTGTGATCTCTGTCTTCCAGCAAATTTTGCTCTAAAATTAGAGTACGTGCCTCTATAAACACTATAATAGATATGACATCACAATGTTTGGATACTACTCATGATAGTGATTAACACAGTATCAATCAATAATGCAATCGCCATTACTGTAAACAGAGTTGCGGTGGTAGGAAAGTCAATCTATGACCCACAAAAAACCTGTTCCGACCTGGAAAAATCCGACATTCGTTGCTTTATCCACACCTCGATAATCGCTGAAGTTCCTTCACATAAATGATCAGACAAGAGACAAGACAGACAGGAGTTAGACATAGAATTCTGGTAAGGAAGGAAAGTAAGCCGCATGGGACATGCAACCATGGCCAAATGAATTCAGGAGTTCTTGCGAATCAATAGGAACAAGCAACCGTTTTTTGTTGGTGGTTTTTATGGGAGAAATCTTAGTATTGACTGGTTTGGTCTACAGAATTTTTTAACAAAACTTTTTAGCCAGCTTAATCCCGGCTCGCGACTGCCTGTTTTTAGGGCAATTTATACTAGCTGCGTGCGTCAGTCGTGCATCAGTCGCACGCATCCATTTGCGAGGGATTTTTCATGAAGATCGGTCAACGCGGCAAGTGCATCCTCAATGAAAACAACGCGCGGTCACCGCGAGGTCGTAAACGCGTGCGTCTGGGCTGCGACTGCGGTGCGACTGGGCCCTATTCTTCATCATATAGACGCACGCGCGTCAGTCGCACGCATCCAGCATAAATTGTCCTTTTCTCGCTCGTCAACCTTGAGTTTGTGGATAGGTCTGCGCTTTCCTTTGATTGTTTATAATTCCTGGATACGGTTTTTATCTAGTCTGGTCTGACCCTCATCATTCATCCGCTGGTTAGTGTGCTTATTACTGGTTGGACGGGAGAAATGTGAAACACTTTTATTCGAGAAGTCTCCCAGTTATTCCTATATTGTTTACATCAATACCGGTCACTCCCCGTCAAATACGGAATCTTTCAACTTAGTTGTTCCATCACAGGCCATGAGACTTGTTCTCCCCGAATATGCAGAAGGAAGAGCCTTGGGTAGACATCGTTCGAATAGCAATGCATTGTATTACAAAAAAAAAACGCGCGTTCATCACTGATTTCCTTCCTCTCGGTCTCAGAACATTGCTCTATTCTATCCTGTAAGATCTTAATATTCATTCTCTTCTTAGTTCTGTGCAATCCACTCATTTAGTTTATGAGGCCGGCAACTTACAGAAATTTACCTGTTGACAAATCTTGCACCTGAGCAGTGGAAAACGGTTTTTGAGTGAGCAACGCTGCAAAACTCCTTTCTTTTCAGTGCTCTTCTCTTGTTGCTGTAGTTTTACAATGAAATGAATCGTGCAGTCGTAGTGTATGAATCATTTTCTTGTGCAAAGTGTGCACAAATTGATGTATGGGGTGAAAGTTTGTATCATATTTTGTATTTTGTGTTTAGTCGTCGAAAAGGACTGAGACACTCTGAGCTTTAATCAGTCTTCGTACTTTCTCTCTTGTATTGGAAAACCTTATGACAGGCTGTGATCAAAATGTGCAGCCAGCCACTAATTATGGGAGGTCTGACGGCCTGCAACTGGGATACTGGGGATGTGATATGACTTCATATCCCGCCTCTTGATGCTTTCAAACTGTTCGGCGCCGTTCATCACAGCAGTGGACCCGTCTCCCCCAGTTCTGGATACTAGGGATACTACAGCCCGAAGTAGTCACCAGTCTATGATCGGAATTCCCCAGAGCTGGCGGAGAGTTGCGAACGCAATTCTTGACACGTTTATATCTTTGTTCCCAAAAGCGGTCGTCTCCTGTAGATTCCGATGTTACCCATTCCATTGCTTGCCAACAAGTCCGGTAGAGCATACCCTGCTCTTCAGCTAGGAACACCTCGGAGTAGTTGAATGATTCTGTGGAGATCTATCGCCCAAAACGAAACATCGAACCGACAATTTACGGTTGAACGGCTGGCAAACATGAGGCCGGATGCCAAATTGATGTTGTTGTTCTTCTTGCTCGCACGGGCGCTACACAGGAGCTTGTACAAGAAAATACCTGAACTTCATTTCTCATTCATTTTCGCGCCCAGATGAAAAACGGCACAGCGTCATGCCCTTAAATAGCTATGACGCAGATGCTCAGAGCACAGTTTATCACGTACTCGTACATATTTGATTTGAGAGGGTGCGTGAGAGGAATGAAAGAAAGAGTTTTTGGTGAAATGTCTCGATCATTTTTCTGCAACCTAATTTTTTTTTCAATGTATTCTATGCACGCAAGTATTAGGTTGTCGGGAAAGTTCTCGCGGTTTTCAAAAGTGTTTTTTTACCCCACGCTGCCTTGAAGCAATTTGTCTTTTGTATATATGAGGAGACCAGGTATGTGCAAGTTTATTACTGTTGTCGCCTGCAAACTCCTGCACAGGTGTCTGTGCGTCAACACCCAGCACCAACGACACTGAGTTGACAAGGATGAGCAGCCTGAGCTGCAGCTGAAGACAAGTGATCACGCTCTGAGGGTTGTGGTCACTGCTCGGTTTGACAACAAAGGCATCGTCCACTAAGCGCTACTTCCTCGCAACCCTGCCCTCGCGGTGACTTGTGCTATCAGCAGCCGGATAAATTGGCCGCAAAAATCGCAGAGAAAAGTCCGAATCACGGCAAGATCCGATTTCTTCTTGAAGGTGCTCGTCCACATATTGAAAGTGTGACTCGCCAGAACCTACCCGACTTTGGATGGAAAGTGCTGACTTATCCGACGTACAGCCCTTACCTTGCGCCAAAAACTAAGCACCCTCCCCTGTCCCCCTCTAACGCCAGACAAGGTAGAGCATTCGATAATGATCGGATCGCTGGTTGGGCAACATTTCCGACTCAATGCCAGAATAGTTCTATGCCGAGGGCATCGAAAGGCTTTCCAAAAATGGGAGAACTTTCCCGACAACCCAATATTTTATCCTTCTTATACGTGGAACACAATTTTTTTTCATTTCCCTTCTTCCC
>KN726247.1:36033-56729 GCA_000816745.1 Ancylostoma duodenale
ATCAGCTGTTTCGCAATCCATTTGCTTTTTCCCTAACTTCTTTTAGCGTTCAAAACATCTTTTTCTCTCATTTTTGCTTTAAGTAAGCTAAATCCTATTTTCTGCCTCCATTTTCTTCCTCTTCTTGCGAACAGCGCCGTTTATTCGTTCGATGGGTAATTTCTTTTGCGAAATCGAATTCGACTCGATTTCGTAATTTTGGGTCATTTTGAGACTTCTTTCTTTTTCGATAGCTTGTCGGCTTGCTGTTGCACCTCCTCTAATGATTACTTCTTTTGGTTTCCACCGAAAAAGACGCAAAGCAACTTAACTAGGATCACGCGAGAAAAGAATTGACGAAAAACCGCATCATCGATTTTTTTCCGGTCGGTCGACACCCCAGGGCTCGCGCAACCCACCAAACTACATCGAGACACTGAGTAGGAGGCGTATAAAAAATTGTGTCTTCATTGTTTCGGCAAGTTTCAGAAATTTGACGGTATCCAGCACACTAAAATACCTTAGGTTACAGCAAAATCTCGAGCACGAAATTTTCCTTGAATGCTGCCTTCAACTCTGCATACGTATATGATGACGACATTGCATTCAGATGCAATACCTAGAAGCAAGCTTCGGTGCGTCTGTTCAGACTCGAGAGGAATTCCACAGGGGGAAATGAACAAGAGATGATGAGGAAATGAACCGAAGAAAAAGTACAGTACGCCCACAGCACACAATTGATGCAGCGCACAGCAAATGTAGGACTTACCCTCTCACTTTGCAACATCTCATCTCACAAGTTGTTGAGTGGAAGTGTTATCTATCTCAACTTGATGTTATGAAAGGACCTCTTTGAGAGACTTGAAGCTGGTAGTAATTTCTTTGGTAAGTATTCTTGCAATAGAGCTTATTCTCGCAATAAGGCTATGCTCAATAAAGGTCTTCCTCGAAAGAGGGCCAAGACTACAGCCAAACGCCTATTTCACTGCTTGAGGAGAATCCGTGGCCTTCAAGGTTGAGTATGGCTTACTCAGAGTAATACCAAGCACATATGTTTAACAAAAATATTAATTATAACAATAAATAATAAATAAAAATTATAATAAAAATAATATTAATAATGAACAATTTAAAAAAACTAATACAAGATCTTCATTTGTATTGTAGAGTAATTTCTAAATACCTCCATACTAAGAGATTTGAATGGGACAACGTCATCACATTACTGTGTGCTATTTACATTTTGCAATCTTGCCATTACAGTAATTTGATTGATTTTTTAAGCTTCATACGAGGTTGGCAACTAGTTTAATTTGGCTTACATTTCGGCAAATCGCTGTCTTCGGAGCCTGAAATGTGCGATTCGATAAGCTAACTATCCGGTCAAATCTCTACAGAACCAACAGATGAAACGCTAAGTGTATCTCTCCATCATGAAGCTAGTTACTGGACCAAACGCTCAACATTTTGATGTCACTAGGGTGACGTTGTTACTGGAGCGACCGTTAACCGTACTGACGCTAAAACAGGCAAAGGGTCACTGATTGCATTACCATTTTTAAAATAATTTTTATTTGACCCACAAACGCTCATATTCAGTTTTACACCCTAATAAAATATTTCAGTTACTAACAACGCTACTAACAGCGGCCGCTCCGGTAATAACGTCACTCTAGTGACATCGCGCAATGCCCCGACATTAGGTGACTGAGCCGACGTTCTGAATGTCGAAAGAACTTTTGATCGTCCTCATCTTCTAATCCAGGCTGGGATATCGCCTTTATGTTGCGCCGTGTAGCTTAGACTTGGCGACATCAGGCTGTCACTTGCTGTAGGCTCGTCTTGGAATAGAAAAAGTCTGAAAACCTGTCACTATTCCGACTCTTGGGGCAGCGACTTCATTCAAGGAAGCCCTTGTTCTCTGGGCAGAACATAGCGAAGGGTCACTGATACCATCACGGATGCATCTCGGTTTGAGGTATTGTGTTACTATTTTTGAAATATTTTTTGACAGACGAACAGTCATATTTAGTTTTACACCCTAATGAAATTCTTCTTTTCCACTCAGTCATTGAAATTGGAGTTTTCGAAAGTGTGGAGGTAAGCGAATGTGCGCACTGCGCTATCCACCTGACTACCAGGAAGTCATCGTCTATTCTAGAGTACCGCCTTTTCTCAGTGACGGAAAGAACACCTCTATCTTCCGAGAAATTAGTTTCCAACGGACGAGAAAACAGTGAATTAGCTCTTCACATGGTGATCACTGTTGCCTCTTGGTTTTTGGCGCTTCACCTGCAGAAGTTGCTCCTAACACGGAGGAGAAAATGACTTACGAAGAATTGGCAGCGTTTTTGCCTTTGAAACACCCAGTTGGTGCGAATTTATAAGATAATGTAAACCTGAACTTTTTCTAATTTAGTGGAACTTCACAAGCATTGATGTTGTACTACAAACTATTCATTAAAACTTACCGTAAACTGTACTGCATTTCAAAACAGAGCTCACTGCACTACTGAGTGCTTTTAATGAGTATCACTTATTAGCGTCTCTTTGCTTATTACGATTTTCGAGATCTTTATTTTTTAAAAGAAGGTCGGGTAAATTCATGCATTCTGACGCAAGCCAATCGTGCTACCAGCCTTGGTGGATTACACTTCTCGTCTGTATTAGGTTGCGGGTTTCCTAGTAGTTGCTTCGCCAATGCGTCGGTTCTAAGGTCTGCGAACCATTCGCCATCGGCAAACTCGGGAAATCACAAAGGTAGTGAAGTTCTATGATGATGAAGTGAGCTCCAAATCCTCGAGATGTGAAGGAGTTCAGAGCGATGGGAAATCATCTGCTATGCTTCTACGTGGGTGTGGACGATCATGCAGCCAGCGTCACTGAGGTGCGGTTAGTTTTGGGGTGGAGTTCACCTTTGAATTTCACTGTGTGCCTAGATTTACTCAGACCTATATACAGAGACCCCGAGAATTAACTGTGCCGCAAACTCCTCAATGGAGTAATGAGCTATCTCAACTTTTTACTCGTACTGGGCTCAAATCTCTATCGTTAACCAACAGGTTGGAGCGAATACATAGCCTGTTGTTCAGAAAAAAATTCTCGAAATTTGATTTGCCTTGAGACAAAATTTTATTTGCTTTGAGGCGTGCGGATAACTTTCTACCACCTCCCACTTAATGCATACTAGCCTTTGTGTTAGCATAGACTCTATTAGATAATCGGAATCAATAAGCGATATAAGTGGTAGAGACAGTGGAAATTTTGCGTATCGACTTGCACAATGTTTTGCCTTGGAAAGCATACCGTCGGCTTTCACCACCTCCATTTCTCGAATATTTCCTAACAAAATATGCTTTATCCACAATCCATGGCAATAGTCTCTGGCTTTATTCGCTTGTTTTCTTTTTCGGCCCTGTTCTTTGCAGACCAAAATCTCTGTTGCTGAATATATGTACGTTTCTTTTGAGAAGATAAGGTTTGCTCTCTCACAGTCATCCCCCTCATAATAATCTTGAGTCATCTTCCAGGATTACTGTACATAAAAGAAGTGATTGAACACAAAGAACGTTCGCAACGTTTTCCTTCACTTTATTTCCACTTAAATAATGTAGGCTCGAGGAGCGTAATCGTTTTGATTAGTAAGCATACCTTTTAACTCACAAGAGCATAAAGCTCAGCAGTTCGCGCAGCTCTATCTTCGTCGAAGGTGAGCTCTGCAGCCGTAACAGTTCTGGCAGAGCTGCAAATTTAGCAGCACGTCAGAATCTGCGTTGCTTAGGTGTGCTTAAAGTTTTCCTGTTTGGGTAGTAGAGTTGTTACAACATTAGGGCGTGGGGCTCGTGCGAAGTTTCTCGTTGCTCAACTCTCTCATTATTCTCCTGTCACAGTAAACTGTCGGATGACTCGAAAACTAAATGCACAGTGGCAGTACAGCTCACATCAGCACATTAACAGGGAGGGGATGAGGGCGGGACAAGCTCAATCCTCCGATGATAGAGCTGCGTGAGTGACTGAGAGACACTTGCATGACTTTATCTACCCTTCCTTCATCTTTCGTTACTTTCATCTTTTCAATGGCACTCCAATGAACAGCGTGTTTTTGCTTGATTCAGCCGACTGATTTGTGTTGGTTCTTTCGTCTCTAGACATCAGCCCACAGCCTAGGTTTATGTACTTTATCTCACACAATACATTTCATGTTATCCTAGCTCATTATAATAGCATATGCTTATCAGACGCAGAAGTAAATTACAAAAGATGTGCCTGATTGTCATGCACTTAAGCCCTTCTGTTAAATGATCCCCAGAGAACAGTGTGAATTCGAAGAATCTTGTCTCTCTCTTGTAGGGATAAAAGCAAGCCACTGCAGTATGGTGCATACTGCAGTGGCTTATTTTTATATTCTACAAGAGACGTAGCTGGCGCTTTTCCTTTTCAATTTAAACCGAGTCATTCCGTATGCAGCTGTAAGTTTGATGTTCAAAAAAGAGCGGTTATACTACTGAGCAGTCCCGCGGAATTGATGCTATGATTCAGTGCAACGTTCTCACTGTGACATACATCATTGTTAACAGTTTCTGAATAAAATTAGTCATCTAAGATATTCTTCAAAAAATTGGGTGAATGTGGAGCTGATGTTTATCGTAAGCGCAGTGCTGAGAAAGAATTTTGTTGTGAGACTTAGCTATTTCTGCTAGAAATGACTAGTTGTGCTGTTCGTACAGAACAACACAAGGGTTATGTAGATCTTCGGAATAATGTGCACTTGCCACCCAAAACTCAGTAAAGTGACAATCTACACAACAAGTTTGGTTCACAAGGCACCGCTTTAGAGTAACAAACAATATGGAGCATCCTCTTATGATGAGTGTATGCATTCATTTGTTACTGTGAATTACGGCCACACTCACAGTGATGGGCGAGCAACTCGTCCTCTGTAACGGCGAGCCTTGTTTTGCGGTGCGAAAAATCATCTCGGATCTGCTGAACCAATTTAAACCATAGGGTGCACCTTTCAAGCAAGAAAGGAACCATTACAAATACTACTTGCAGTGAAACAGTGCGTGCAGCTTGTACTATACAGCATGAAGAAGATAGCTTATACGGTAACCTCCATATTCAATTGTCCTTGCATAAAGAAGATAACAGAAAATATGAGGAAGCTAGCGCTGGTTGTGCTGCTGATAATTCTGGTCAAGAGCAGCGCTGTATCAGTCTCTGGCTCAGAATTACCAAATAGAGACTGATCCGGGTTAATAGCCTATGAAAGTCACATTTTCGTTCAAGTTATGATGGACAAGTCCTCTTCTTATAACGAGGAGATAAGAACATTGAAGAAGACAGCACGCATACAGCTGATGCTCAGTGAATAGCCTGATATTAGAAAAAAAATGTGCTATTTTTGTGGAAACATGTTACAGGATAGTTCACCCATCCCAAAATATTAGCTTATCATTCACGTAAGCCCTGCCATTTTATTATCCGCTCAGGATTAGATTGGTTCTGTGAAGTCAGTCTAGTCTAATAAGTACATAGGTAATCGTCATAGCATTGCATTGAATGCTCCATAAACGTAGGCATCTCTAATTTTACTAGTACAGTTGCATTCCTTGATTTGTTGAGCTGGTTTTACAGTTCACAGCTTATCATTACGGTATCAGTTAGCATTCGAATGTCGTATCATGGCCTTATCAAATTCTTCAATCATCATACTCCACCAGTTTCGTCTAATCTTCCCTGATAATTCATCGCGCCGCCGAGTGCAAGGATGTCCTCGTCGTTTTCGGTTCACATGGTCTTATGGTATCCACGTCCTCGCCAGTTTCGTCCATTCGTTATAATCATTTCCTCGAATCTTTCAAGCCCAATGTAATTTCCTCTTAGTACCCTACTTAGTCCAATCGTTCAGCTTTGTTAGTGTTTTGATCCTTTCACCACTCCATCGCTCCAGTATCGTCAACCGCAGCATTCTTCTCTTCTTCTTTCTTTGTGTTACTCCCAACTTCCTTACATTCGATCTTCGTAAACATCATCTTCGCGCTCAGTAAAGCACTGTTGTTGTCACACAGGAGTCGAATGCACGTTTCTTGAGTGAAGGGAGGTTGCTTTGTTGCAAAAGATATCCTCAAACATTTTGAAGGCATCACAGCCTGATTGGATTCAATGTGCAACTTCATCTGACTGAGTGAAAGGAAAAGACAGACGGCAACAAAGGTCTAAGCCGTGGTCTGCGAAGTTGAAGTTGACGATTTCAAGCATAGAACGAGTTGAAGCCAGCAGCGCTACATCGTACGCATATTCAAGACTAGAGAGTGTCTTGCCTTCGATCCTTAGTCCGCATGTTCCCCACTCTATGTATGGATTCGAAAACCATTTGCAAGGCGGCATTGAAGAGCTCGGAATTCAGCGTGTCTCCCTGTTCAATGCTTCTTCGAATGGTTACTGGAACTGGCTGAGAATTGACGAGAACGGACGTTGTGGAGAATTCGTAGAGTCTACGGAGTATGCCTGTAAGCTCTTGGTGGACCACTCTTCTTGCAAGCGCGGTCACTGTATTTTGTGCTGGTATTTGATACTATAAAATACTTGGATCATCAATACTACAAAGTATTGAGATCAGCTGTTCTGTACTCGTACATACCACTCCGCCCTTTGTTGCACAGAAACGAGGGATTTTGTGTTTAGTCAGCGCAAACGTGTTGATTTGCATAAAATTTAATACCCTCAGGGAGGATAGTGGCTCCGCTACAACTGCTGGGTGTCCAAGAGATTAAACCGGCCTCCAGCCATCAAAAATGTTGAGCAGAAAACATGTCTTATCTGAATCATCATTTCTTCTTTTTTTCCTGTGCTTGATCTTTCTTCTGTGCTGTAAACAATTCTGACGAAGGTCAACTAAGTCAAAGGAACGCTTTTATATCAGCATGTGTGAGAAACTAGAGCAAATTGAAAGAGTGCGCTAAAAGAGAAGATTGAGGGAGTTCGCGTCCAGAACACCAATCTCTGGTTTACAATATGATTTTCTTTGTGCTGAACAGGCAACTGAACTTTCCGCAAAAGCAGCGATGATTGTTTCGAGAAGGCGATTAGTTGTTCATTCTTCACTTCGATTACTCTATTTTTTTTCTATTTTTTTTTTCACGGTGTTTGAACTTCAGCTCCAAACGAATGTTACAACCTGATAAATCACATCATCAATGTTATCTATTATACATAGTTCGACAAAGAAATTAACTCCTTTCCCATATGAACAAGTACAGGCTGCAGTCTTTTGTATTAGCTTCTACCAACTGATTCATTCGTCCTTCAAATGCCCCGGGAGGGCATGAACTATTGAAGCGGGGATGCTTGTGAAGCAGCTGATTAGTGCTAAGAAATCTTCTAACAATTCTCCGCAATACTACGTAAAGCAACAACGGAGCACTTGAAGCACGCCATCACGATAGGAGGACTGTTATATCTCACTTGCTCTCAGAGTCAATCACTCTTTTTCTTAGAATTTCTAGCAAACTCGTTGCCAACTTACTGCTTTCTGATCCACAATCATACTACAAGTTCAATCGCTTGTGGAGATATGCTACACCCATACAGCATAACGTCTAACCAGATACTCCCAATGCGAAAACAAACTCCTACCTCTACTTTTATCAATTTTGGAAAATTTAGCGCCTGCTCTTAGACGCTGTCTCCAGGGTGTAGTCGCAAAATGACGCTGGGGTTCACGCGAGGGAAATCTTTGAAAGTCTCCTTTTTTGTGTCATTTGCCGCGTGGCAAAACTCTGAAAGCAGCATTACATACGCTCTCTTCAGTATGCAGATTCGATATACACTTAATTCTTTTAACCTTTTATTCGCAGACGGAACACTCCTGGGAATGGTGCACTATTGTTTATAACCATATCTTTAAACGTGGCTATTTTCATCTCTCTCATTTTGGCCCTTGCATTGGAGTGAACTTATCTAATCTCTGCAGAATTGTTATTCATCCGTTTTCAACTCATTCAGGTCGTAGAATAATCCCACCTAATTCAAGAAAATAGAATATCGTTCTAGAATCTACTGATTCCCGGGCAAGTTGAAAAGTTGACAATTTTCTTACGTTCTGTTTCAAACATTCATTGCCATTAACTCGTGAGTTGATATGGTCCTTACTTCCTGATTCCAGTTGCTTCAAAACATTGATAACCCTCCATCTCATCATACTCTTGAATTCTTTTATGGACAAATGTCCTAGGTCCTACAAGCCGTACTCTCTTCTTCTAATTCAAAAGTAATAATAATTAATTTTGATCATTCAGATCCACCACCACTGTCTATAGCCAGGAACCTATGCTATTCGCTCACTACAACTTCAGTGTGCTGAGTTTTGTAACTCTGATACTGGCGACAATAACAAACTCGATTCTGATTTCTATGATATGTTCTAAGAGTAGTAAAATAATCGGTGGCTATCGCTACATTATGATATCCTTCGGTATCTTCAACGTGCTCTACTCATTAACTGCATTTTTTAGCCATCCGGTACGTTCCTTATCAATAAATTTCACGCTTATACTTTTTGTGAGGTAATAAAAATCCATAACAAACCAAAGGGATGAAAATGCTAATTTATCATCGGTATCGGTTCGTGTCGATAATTTATTTCGATTGGGCCCTGACGTCGTGAAAAACTATTTGCTTGTCAGACACGACCCAGGACATTCTTTCCATTCTTTCCACAGACAATCTCAAGACTGAAAACTGCAAAATCCATAGAGCGATTCTCCAAAAAGTTCCCTTTGACCGATTCTAGTGCCTCACAACAATGCTAACTAGAGCACCAATGTACCCTGCACGGCTGGGACTTATGAAAGGATAACTAAGCAAATCAATGACGGTTAGCGTGATTGGTTATCGAATAGATTTCTTAATGCTAGGAGGCGAAGGACGCGAAACTTGACCTGTTAGCCTCGTTCCACTTAGTTATATGTATGTTTATGGTAGGATATGAGAGGATGTACACGGCAGGATGTCCATTCCTGAACGTATCCTAAAACTGGAACAATACAAAGAAGATTAGCACGGTCCTGCGCAAAGATGACACGCAAATCCGGGAAGCGTTTCAAAAATTTTTGGGGGACACGTAGAGCAGTGGTAATCTGGCTGTTCGCTCGCACGACCGATGGTTCGATCCCGGCCTAGGCTAACCAAGCCTTCCATCCCTCCGGGGACGGTAAATTGGTAACAGAGGAGTTAGAGAGGATGAAGTACTGACTTGATACATCGGATACCTCCCGCAAGTCATTGTACAGGGAACGTACGCATTCAGTGCCTTTGCGATGCTCAGATGAAGTCGATGTCACAAACGCGATTGATTAAGCCCGACCACTTCATCCTTTATACTTTATGTTCATGAAATCTAGTCCAGAACACCAATACGGCAAGATATACCTGTATCAGAATTTGCCTGAACTCTGGGACATAACACCGTTTGCGATTGCGTCGAAGAAAGCGCTGAGAGTTCGGCATTATTCCCATTCGTTGTTGATCAGATCTTTGTATTTTTGTATGTCTACAACCTTTCAGATCGGGTTCAGTTGAGGAGAGTGCAGCTGAAAGAAATTCCGAGAAATTTGCTACTCCATATTGCTAATGTTTCGATCAGGCATGGCGTAATGTGATAAATGTGGGAAGGAATTCTCGATAGCATTACGCCATTGCCTTGTGGCTACTTGAAGTACAGAGTACGGTAATTGTTGCGGATATTATTCCACTGGTAGAATGCTGCTTATGAGTCATTTTCTGTCATTGGTGCGCGGCACCTTGACAAGCGCTGGGATCAGAAGCAAAAGCAAGAATTCTAAGCGGTGTACCACGAAATGTTCTACGGCTCCACCTGTTTCGAGTTTGGAGATATACGCCGTCACAAAAAGTCACGCCTCGGGCAGCCTTATCTCATACCGCAGGTAAAGGCTATGATTTGAGCTGCCAATGCAAGGCAGAATAGTTACCACTACCGTTTTATACAGGGCGCTTGTTGAAACGTTAGCTGCAAATTCCGCCTCCGCAGTCTACAGAAATGTTGTGACGAAGTCCTTGATTTCAATGCTGCGTACCAGAAAAATCTTACAAAAAGCAGAAAACTTCCGTTACCTTCTTTACGATCTAACACTATAGGCGCACTTTTCAACGCGCCTTTCCTTTGACATATTAGTTCTCAATTTTGTGAAAGAAATCTAAAAGCTGGAAGTGCAGTTCAGTACTTGGATCGGACTCTGAGCAGGGAGTACCGACACTTCTTTCACGTTTACGTCTCATTATGAGACCTTTGAATCCTATGCAACGATGTGATACATATCTCAAAAAACATTATAACAGAGTATAGCAACAGCTTCTGTTAAGCTCAGTGATTAAGAGCTAGGCCAAAAATACCTCCAGTTTCTGGAATGCCTAACTGGTACATATCAGTGTACTAAATCAGCGTTTTGACTGAAAAGGAAGAGACTAGACAGCTTTATCCGGGAAATTATTGTGGTGATTGCAATCCTAATGCGGTTAATCCAAATTTAACCTAATTTTTTTTCATATTTAAGAAGGTACTCCTCATTGAAGCATCATACATGGCGTATAGTGGAAACTTTCGTGGCGATCTTAAGTCAGTCGGCTACTTTTCATTGTCGGTCTTCATTGCCATGTATGGGTTGAGCACATTTCTCTTGGCTATTCATTTTGTATATCGATACGTAATTATATGCAGGTACGACTATTCTATTTAAAGAATATTTGAACGTAATGGAAGCAATTTTTTAGGCCGAACCATCGCTATTTGTTTTCCTCCTTCGAGTGTAAGCTAGCTTGGGTAGCGCTCACTCTCGTTTGGGGTCTCACATACTTCTCAATCAACTTCTTTTTATTTGCTCCAAGCGAGAGGTATCGCAATTTCGCCCGTGCCACGGTACTTTCACGAGCGAACTACGACATCGACGAGCTTGGATTCTTCTGCGTTTTCATTTATGTAAGATCACACTCTCATGATAGTCGCCTAACAGCTAGTTCAAACAAGGAAGCATACAAATACACAGAAAAATTTTTGTAACAGAAAGACAAGAAAGAACAATTTTTGTAATGAAGTAGTTTCGCAGGAAATCATAAATGGCGAGATCATCATTTACACATCATACTGTGTCGGCTTATTTGTTATGGTGATTATGATGTTCTTTACATTTGTCGTGATGATCTGCTGTGGTGTTCAAATAATCCGTGCCCTCGAGCGAATATCACTTAGCAACAAAACACGCAATCTTCAACATCAACTTCTCCGGGCACTCATTGTCCAGGTGGGTTGGTCATAGAGGTCCAGAGCACCTTCAAGTATTATGTTAACTAAAGAAGTAAATATTGGAAAAAACTTGTGAGTGGACAGAGATCGATACAAAATTGAATGTGAAGACCAGGTTACGAAGCACAACAGAATTACATAGGCCATTATTCCATGGATCTGTCATATTTTTGGAAAAACAGCATTGGCACAAACTTTTGGGGTTCAGAAGCGCTTTTCTACAGAAGAAGTTTAGCTTTCTTTGAAACTTCACTATTCAGTATTCTCTGCATCAGTTTGTGAAGAGTACACTACCATTGCATACTACTGTCGCAGATAGGAGATTTAATGAGGTCATCCATGACAGGTTCAAGGAAAATTCCATTTTCAAATAGTCAAATGACATTGTTCTGCACTTCATGAGCGTTCCATAAGATATGTGAACATATCTTAAGTATCAATCGAACAACTACCACCTCTGCGGGCCACCATCAGTAAATATTTACAAAAAATTTTATGATGATAAGAATCGTACTACAATAAATTTTAAACTAGCGTACCCTCACTTGCGTATTATAATCATTACCAATCTTTATTGGTCAATTGCGAAAAAGCGGCTGAACACCTGGAATAAAACTATTGACATTGCTGCAAACGGTTGTTTCCCTTAGAAAAGCTCTGCAAAGGCTCCCGACCACGCGGTAGTACCAGCGAGCCCCGGTGCGGAAGTTAGCTGGTAACGACCCCTGGATTTACAGAGAAGCAGTGCTTTATTCATTTTCAGGCGACCATCCCCTTCATATTTTCGTATTTGCCACGATTTCTGATGTTTGCTTTCGTTATCAAGGGATCTTCAAGAAACGCGTGAGTTCTCGCTCATTACCACCACCGAATTTAAACAATATAACAACAAAAATGGCGTGGAGAAACATTGTTGAGGGCGTTGATTCCGACAATCCTCTAGCAAGAATCCTAAAACTAACAAAGGGAAGTCTTGGAAAAGTGCTATGTGCGTTAAAAGCGAAGACGTTTTGCAGGAGCTCACATATGAAGTAGGTGCTGACATCTCACCAAAGACAAGAAGGTGTTCTGGACTGTATTGCTTGAATCGCTGTAAAAAATTCTTCGAAATCTAGAAAACTAAAAGCTACATCTCTTGACCTTTTTGATTACTTTACGACTGCCAACCGTAGTTGACGTCTTTTCTACCTATAGTTATAGCTTTCTTTAATCTACAAGCACGTTACCATATCTAGATGTAACATTTTGTCCAAGCAAGATAATCTGGTTTTAAAGGCAGTGTCTCACCTCAGGGACCAAGTTCGTAAGTCGAACATGTGCGAGCCGCTGAGCACAAAGATGTACTTTAAGTTACTCGGAAACCTCGAAAACCCCATGAGTTACGGGTTTCTTTGGCCGAGAATTTTGAAATTCTCAGCCAGCAGACGAGAGGATTCATTCCGTAGCTGAAACTTGCGGAGGGTGCGGCATGTTTTCAACACGGCAATGTTTGTTCATTCAATGATAGCCACTGCTGAGAAGTTCATTTTAATGGGCAACCTCAACTTCCCAGCTTCGCTTTTGCTAGCTTCCTAGCAGGGGAAGTCGTCCGCTCCAATACGGAATCTGGCCTTCAAAAAGGGGTTTTTGACGGGTTTTTTTTTCGGGCTTCAAGCACATCTTTGGAATCAGCGCGTCGAGCAGGACCAGATTCCGTTGATATCTCGTTGCCCCTCATGAGGTGAGACACTGCCTTTAAAGAATCGACGTCACTTTTTCTGCATGAACCTAATAGTTGGTGAGGGAACTCCAGCATTTGGTCGCACAATGGGCCAACAATCATCCAGCTTTGCCAATGCATAGCATCCAGAGCTGAGGAAACAACCTGTATCGGTTTGAGAAAACAATGACAAGAATATATTGGAATCGGTAAATGAATGCTGGGATGCGTCAGTTCTCCCAGAAATGGATTCGAAAAAAATGTGAATTTGGATCCACTTTAAGTATTTTCACCATAACAACCCAAAACCAATGATAATGGACATGAATAAGAGTAAACTTAAATTCGATTTAGCAAAAAACACCAGGCTACTTTGGGGGCGGAGGGGGGGGGTGAGAAGTGCTCCCACCTTCAATCCATAAATCCATATTTCTTGAAGCCGAAAACTTTTGCTACTCCACAGCATATTCTACATTATTTCCTATGATTTGCAATTGAACATAATTAGTCCCTTTTCAGGTTCTCTGCCTTTGTGCCTTACACAATAGCACTATACACGTTCTTGGATCCGATAGCTATCATAATTTTCATACCTAGTTTCAGAAAGAAGATTTTTGATTTGAGGAGATGTAGAGAGGTTGTTAATGCCATCTCGAGATCTAAACCGGATTTTTCCTTGAGATACTGATAGGTTGTCTTGTTGTTTCTACTTGAACCTATTCGATGTGATTTTCAGCTCGAACTGAGTACTGTTTTTATTATGAAAGCCTAATAAATTTGAAAATGATCATTGATTTGCAACATTTCGCCAAGGGGCGACAAATTTTCCACTAATTCTAGAAGGAAGGAAGTACCTTGTAGGAACTATTGATTCTAGAAAATGGGTTTGACATCGACGTATTATAACAAAAGAAATACAGCCTTCGATGTCCTTTACAGCAAAAAGATGTCTGAAACTGAAGCAGAGACTTGCGAAAACAGCATTTATGCAAAGAAATATTATCAGGAGCTCGTGTAGCAACGCTAATATAATCCGAAGTGTTACGTGGGCTGCCACACAAGTATCCAGCCACTCACATACTTCTTTCATTTTGCCGAATTTTTTGGGATCGCTCGGGAACTTAGTATCCAAACGCGTATAAAGCTTACCTACCTGTAGCAAATGTGCATTCTGTTAAGACTGTGGCCACGAAAAAACCACATTGACTCCAAGTAAGTATGAGTGCTTCTGCAACACGACTTCACGTAAGACAGCAGCGTATGCTACTCGACAAAAAACATAAGTGATCCGGTGGATCCTTTAACTCTTTTTTCACTAGAACGCAAAAGCTTAATTCCCCCTCATGCTAAAGAGGGCAAGATTGACTCGGTCACCAAACACAATTCTGTCGGCTGGCTGAAGTGGATGACGACCGCTCCTTGGAGCTGGTTGAAGAGAGCCCACAGTGTAGTATCAGTGAACTGAGAGACTTCAGTGCTAAATATCTTCTTCTTCAGCGATTGTCCCGTTTGGAAACGGGGTCCGCTTTGGTGGTCCATTGACGCCATTTAGCCCTGTCGTGGGCTTGGTCCGGGTGGATTCCAGCTAGCTTAAGATTGGCGAGGAGCGCGTCAAGCCAGCGTTGTTTTGATCGACCTTTTGGCCGTTTGCCGGAGAATTCGAGATCGAGGCCAACTTTGCAGACGGTTCCCTTCTGGGCACGCAGAACGTGGCCGACGGCAGACGAGATTCGTGAAGTTTATCAGATATCGCCGCTCTGCCTATCCGATTCCTGATGTCCTCGTTGTAGATTCGATCGAGCCGCGTTACTCCAGCCATCCAGCGCAACATCTTCATCTCCATCTCCATTGCGCCGAGGGCAATGGAGATGAAGATGCTGCGGTGGATGGCTGGAGTAAGGTGCCTTGTGTGAACACAAATTCTTGCCTTGTAAGAGAAGAGGAAACAACAATGTGTGTTTGGAAGAAAATACAAGTTTGGAAATTTGTATCCTATTTTGTTCAATACAGATTAAAGAGGTGCTCATTGCTATCTTTACTATCTTATGAAGGCAACTTTAAGAAGGACTAAAACTAGGCATGATGTTATAGGAAGCACTTGAAACTGCAGCAAGCACATGCTATGCTCCATCACGAACAGGAAATTTTAAAAAATGCATACAATACTTCAGATAAAAGAAGTCTGCTCTTTTTCGTATGTCTTCCTTGTTTCTCCATAAGCCTCTGTCAAATAGCTCACTGAAGCGCGCGAAGAATCGCTATGAGACTACTCATGATGATGGATAGCCTTGTCAGCTTGTCATTGATATCGGTTCGATTTTTATTTTTTTTCCTCTTCCAATCCGAAGTGAGTTGGTGATTACCTTGAGGAACATCCATGGAAATATTCGAATCTTATTTTAAACTCGGTAGTGATTATGTAACCGTGGAAAACTCACAAGCCCTTGAACGAGAGGAACTCAGATGAAGTGGATTTTTCCTTCTTCCTCGACCACGAACGTCTAGTGCGTCAAAATCACTCTAGAAGATGTCTGGATCTTTCACCCAAGGCAGCACAATGCACAACTTTGACGAGAACTTCTTTAGTTGGTCCAAAAACTTCAAAATGAACAAAACGAAGTAGGAGAACTAGATGAGCAAAAGAAGACAGAATGTACACAACAGTAAAAATCTTCACAAGTAAGTGGTGGAGGTCGGGATAATGAGGCAGCTCAAAAGGCAACCGAGATCTGCGTAGGAGGTGCAAGGCTGGAATAGACACACAAAAAAGAAAAGATCAGAAGAGAAACTGTTTTCGCCGCACGCGCGGCCCGAGGGTCCGAGAGTGACGATTTCGAAATCGAAGTTTGAGGGGTGGCGGCGATTTTCGCACGCACCTGCGCATCTAAACAAATTTGATCTACGATTGTTGGCGTTTGCTCTACCTTAGAATTGTACGCTTGCGATAACACGATAATATTCTGCAGATGCTCACAGGACATTCTTGTACTTGTCATTATGAAAATTGATACTCTTAATGCGAACACCGTGCTCTGCACGTCCTAGTGATGCAAGCTTTGGTGAGAAGTTTGAAGGAGGTTGACCTTGGTTATGGTTCAAATATATCGCTGCAGCAGCTGATTTCTCGTCCTATCACCAGAGAACTGGGTGGTACTGCTGAGAGACCAGTTCGTGGTGCTTACACTCCGGAACCTAGTAGACATGTGGAAGGAAAACAAATATGACCAGCTGAATGGCTTCTCGTAAAATGAATGTTGCAGAATATTCTCGTGGTGAAACGGCATTCAAAAGGCCAATCTCAACGAGAGAAAAATTAGCAGGGAAAGCGCTCGATGCTTATGCAGCGAAATAATCTAAAACGTATCATAATATATGTACATGATACATATCGTCTGCCGTGTCAGAATAACATCTGTCGGGGTGATCGCGACACGAAATGGGTTCTTCCCAGAACATTAAAATCATATATGCTAGAAAATGAGGGTGCTTCATCACTGGATGCCATCGCTCTAGCATAATTAATAGCAGTTAAAGAGAGGCCATTCATAAAGATCATTCTTTCATGAAAAATCTTGACATGGTTGACATCACTGCACTTCACGTTTTTCACACTAATCCAGTTTCGGGGCTTGAACTTGACCAGGATTGTGGTTCCCTTGGCGTCCCTCATTGGTAGCTCCCAAGCAGGCTTCGAAGAGAAGATTACTAGAACATTCAAGCTTTCTATAGACATAATAGGTGATGATAATGCCTATAGAGAGCTTATGAAGCGCAATCTGTATCTGCACAGCGTCTGTATCTGGAAATTTCCCGCCTACATGCATTCACACGTTTGTAATGAAAACAAGTAATTTCTTTTTTTTTCTTCTTTCTCTTCATTCCCTTATTCTTTAAATGGGTGGAAAATGTACCAGCATTCTGAAGCTGCTTTTCGCATGATGATAGGTCTATTTCTAAACGCATGACACAGTGTTCTGACTATTGCTGATGAGGTCTCTCCGTTCTCAATACTTACCATGTAGAAATCGGTGATCATACTCTTAAAGTTTCATAATTACAGCAAGGTACATTGATTTACCGTGCATATGATCGCTTGTGCAATAGCAGAAACTGCACAACTTGCCGTGCCGGGCAAGCAGGTGAATGTGCGACATCAAATGTTCATCTTATAAGCTGCAATTTCAGCAACATCTGGAAGCCTTACAAAAATCCAAGCTTTAAATTCCACTAGGCACTCATTGAGGCAATATCATGACGATGATGAGTTTGAGGTAGTCACATTCATCCTTGCGCGAGAAGTGAACATATCAGCGAGCAAAACACTGGAGGCGTTCTGGATTTCCGCAAAATCACCAAAAATGAACAGGAAAGAACAGTGCATTGACATAACCAAAGAAATCACGTTGTTCCTCGGTCTATGCGGATCTTGATTTATCCAGCCGCGAGATTGGTAGCTAACCTTACCACTAACGTCACCGCGTGTCTAGATGATGACGGCGGCTCAAAAGTCCTGCTGGCAGCATCTAAGCTGGACGAAATGGTGCTATGGTATTTAATCCGGAGGATTGCATTTTGCTTGATATATGTTTGTTGAATTCTTCTGTAGACAATCAGACGTTTATGATGGTAGACTGCATTTGTTCTTTACTTCCCACTTTCTACTTTTCCCTCTTCTGTTCTTTACTTTTGTTTGACGAAGGCGTTTAACCAAAATCGTTAGCCGAATAAAGTGCTATATCAATCTTGGTTACGGCTCAGAAGTGAACGAGAAAGGAGATTTGGATTCTATTCTTGCTCGAGAAGGATGGTACATAATTGAGCCCATGGGAGGCAAATATGCTCTGGGATTTCTGGAATGTTGTTATGTACATTGCGATCCCTGCCAATTTAATTTCAACAAAAATTCGAGACGATTCAAGACTATTCCGAAATATTCGAAATATATGATACCGGTCACTAACACGACCGTGTTCGTTTGACCTGCTCCACACAGGAGTTTCCACACATTGCCAAATTTTTTCTGTTTTGAAAATAACTCTTTCAGCCTGATCCATCAAATTTGAGCTGTACTAGCTAGTTATACTGAAGGTACGTAGATTACATTACCCCACTTTGGTGCTATCTCGCAAGGCTCATTGCACTTGAGCGAGAGCTGCTCCATCGAATTTAAAGCGTCATGAAGTGTCACGTACACGTCTTTATCTGCATTGAGGCGTGGTCTTCCTCTGGCAAAGAAAAATTCGAAACTCCTTCAAGAACTGTAGGCTCTGAAACCAGCTGGAATATTATTTGGAGGTCTCAGTATCGCTTTGGAATGTGGCAACCTCTGACCAACGCACACATATTTTGTAGCGAAATAGTTCTAATACATAGAACTCAACTCATGTTGAGATCGCAGGATAGGCCTCATTCCATGAGACGCTGTGTATACTTTCAATTGATAGATTTCGACCTTCGTAAAACTCAAAAACAGCAGTCTACAAAATAGGTAGCTTTCAAATCGTTTCTATCCCTCACGAGTATCTACAGCTTGTATAAAAGTATCTACAGCTTGTATAGAACTTTGAACTGCCTAACACTATCCTGGAAGAAGGTTTAACCAAAAAACCAGTTGTTGCAATATTTTTGTCCGCATCTTATTTCAAATTGCGAAACATCCATTTGCTTTGCTCACCGTGGCCATTCCAATACTGGCAAATTCTTGTAGCATGGCACACTGCAATGGCTCCTCTTTTCGTTGCAACGCAATGGAACGTCTGGAAGAACGATCTTCGCGAGTTCAACCAGCCTTTCTTCTCTCTATCACAGCTAAGTGATTGGTAGCAGATTCGTTTGTGAGGATGAGACTCTTCAGCTGCATTAGATACCTTTCTCCAGTCAATGTATGTATGTGCATACGTAATCAAATTTCTCGTTCAATTCTACACGATTCTGAAACAAAGTTGAAAACATTGTACATGCAAAAACGTGGGACACTACAATGCCGACAACATTATCCACTTGCTTTTCAAGCTTGCTGTTAGCTTTATCACACAGCACGTTATATGTTTAATTGAATAGTTCACATCAATTTCAAGGAGATGGAGAACCAGTGCTTATTACTGTGAAAATTGCTGCTAACGAAGAGGTGTTCTCAGAATGTAATAGGCCATATGACCTTCCCATTTCATTGTTATAAAATAAGAGCGCTGTATGTAGGTGTCTATTATCGAAATGCAAGATGAATGTTTCACATTTTGTGAGAACTCGAAACTTCATTTCGAACTTATCCCATGAAATGTTCAATTTGTCCACGCTAATGCATTCAACCTTGTGCGTTGATCATACCTAAAAGCGTTTCGTAACAATGTAATTTAGCTTCTTCTGCTTAACGAATCCGCTATCTAATGTTTATGAACTTTAACTTTCCATTTCGTGACTTCATATTTTTCTTTTCATTTTAAGTGTGCTGTACATTCTCTCATTCGAATTTCCTTTCTTGCCATTAGATTTTTCTTCTGGACCGATTTTCATCTCAAATGTGTCTGTGAAGCGAGGAAAGCTAAGAACTCCAAAAACTGATAGTATTGTTCTCAAATGCGAATCTTATCATAGAGCTGCATTAGGTTTCATAAGTTCTGTCCCTATATGCTTATCGCACTGTATCTTGTATACAGACTGTATACAAGATACAATGTGATGAGAATATAGGGACAGAACTTATCTATATAAGATCTATTGCTGACCTAATCTTGAGGAAGCACCTACTGAGGTAATGCTCATCCGTGTCGAATTTCACAATGCTGGGCAAGAAACCTGCACGAATTCGAACTCATCTGCAGCAGTGCACACTGTTGTCGTTTGCTGTGATCGTTGAGGAAACCGAAGCTCACCAACGCATGTGTACTAAGAATGTCGAGGACATCTACATATATCCGTAGGACTGTGATGACATGGTTCTATAAGTCCTTTTGCGAAGAGAATGTGCTTCAAAGTAGACCGTGTTCGAAAAGCACATCCTAATTAAACATGCTACCTCTTACCTCAGATCTTAAACAGTCAAAACATCTCGTTCGGAGCAAAATGTATCGACGCTCATAAAAAATATTATTCGTGCTATATCTTCGACGCCAGCTCTAGTTCACTAACTCACCATCACCAACGTTTTCGTTGTTACTTTTCTTCATGTTTTCGAAAACCAAACAATACAGATATCAATCTATATTGATTATAATTTTCATGTCCTCAGGGGAATTGTGTGGATTACCGTAGGACAGCATCTATATACAGTACCGGCAAAAATTATATAGCCTTTAGAATTTTCCTCCACAACTTTTGGTGGAGTAAAGCTTTGCATGGAGAGAAACGAAAGCAACCTTCTGTGGCGTGGACTTCTGGATGCATTGTGACCGACTTAAGATTATAGCTAAGGAAGAGTGGGCTAATTTGGCGGCAGTTCTTACATTGGTTTACTGCTGGAGGGAAATTGTTAATGCTATGGAAAGGTTTTATGATGAAAAAAAGTTTAAATTCATATAGGAATGTAGCCTATTTGCCCGTTTCGTTCCCTTACCATATACGGGTAAATAGGTTTGAAAAATAGGTTCTCCCAGGAACTCGTCAGTAAGGAGGACCTACAATAGTGTACATATGGTGAAAGCAAGAACTTACCTCGTATTGTCGATCTTCTTTCTCAATGTGTGCTATACAGCACAAATT
>KN726247.1:58450-78891 GCA_000816745.1 Ancylostoma duodenale
AAAATCTTTAGTGTCTTTGTATGATTTCTTGTTTGGATTTTTTATTATGTATGATATATGTTCTGTTGATTTGTGTAAGATGAATGGTGTGTTCTTTTAGATTTATCTGAAAGCCCATTTCTTTTAAAATAGTGAGAAGATAAAACTTTTTACATATGAAGTCGTAATTATTACTTGCTTTATCCAGAAGAGAAATGATGAAATTATTTCGTACAAAATTCAAATATGCGTGATTATAATTATAACATATACTGGATAACCTATTGTGATAAAGTAAAGGTTTAAGTTTTTTAGAGAATTCTTTGTTTAATTGATCCTCTATGTATTTTATTTCAATATTGCCAAGTTTATAAAAACTTTTAACTTTGTTAGTATAAGTGTCTACGCATTCTGTAACCCATTCTTTTAAATCTTGTTTACTTACTTCTTCATTAATTATGAATTTAGCACCTTTGCTTAATATATTAAGCAGACCTTTGACTTTTATTATCGACAAGTCTCCTGTTATAACATGTTTGTGGAAGGGATCTATGTATTCGGTAAAACTCCTTTCGTTGCATATACAATTAGTTTTCAGAATATCAGTGACTATATCGTTTGTTAAGTTTTTGAGAAAGCTATTGTAATTAAAAACTTTTCTTGAAAATGGTTCGTCGTATATACATATATATATATATACTCGTCTGAAGGGAATAAATTTCTTGTTGGTGTTATTTTTGATAACGTTAGTGAATTGTATTTTTGTTAAAGATTTTCTTAATATTAATGTTATCTAAAATGTTGTGTATATATCTTACTTTAATGTATATAAACTTTTCTAATTCATTTCTGTTATATTTACTCTGATTTTTGGAACGAAATCTACACAACATGCAAACAAGTTGTAATCTAATGTTATCTTTTATGGTAGCCAAGAAATCTGTGTTGTATCATAGTTCTGTTATTTCATTAACAAGTTTCTTTTCTAGTGAATTTAAGTATCTATAAAGTTCAATATGATTTCTGCAATCGTTAACTGTGGCAATAAAGTTATGGACAGACGTGGAATGTTCATTTTTATTTCTATGTGTGCTTCTTTTTCTGTGTTTTTTAATAGATAAGCAATAATAAGGGTGATTATTGTTTTGTAATAGAGGGTTAGTAATATCGGATATGTTACCATATCCTTTTATGTTATCATTAAAGCCAAATGGATATGCTGTATTAAGAAGCTTGATCCAGAATAATTCTTTATCTAAAAGAATATTTTTGTCAGTACGAGGGCGGTTTGAAAAGTTTCCGGAATGACCATGAAAAGAAAACAAATCGGATGCAACCAATATTCTATTTATTAAGGCAATCCTCTCGAAGCTCAACAGGCGTGGTCCGGCCTGTTTTCAATTTTTCATTCTCTACCTACAATGGAATCTTTTGAACTACTCAGAATAACCGAATGAAGCCACGATTAACTCGTCGCATGATCGGAATCTCTTCTTACACGGGGTCAACTCAAGTGTGAAAGGTAGAGGGAAGCACGAAGAAACGAATGCAAAATTATTATTGAGTGAGGTTTAATTTTATTTTTCATTATTACAAGTCTTTTGATAGGGCACAATACATGCTTGAGTAGTAATGCTGACATGGAGGGGCAAATCTTTTTTCTTGGTCAAACCCGCGCATGTCGCTCGGATTATTACATCGAGGGCTTTGAAAAATATCGGCTAATATTCGGTTGCAATAGCTTTTCCATCAATCCCTTGAAACTCCTAAAACAGACGCCGTCTAGACTCCACCTCAGTGAATGGCACTTTTTTCTTGAGGACCCGTTCTTAGCTTCTCATATACTGTTTTCATTGCATCTTTTGTGACCACAGTGTAGCACTTAAACTATTCTTTAACATGGATCACAACTTTGGATTGCAATCCCGTTAAAACATTCAAAATAATGTGGTGACTTTCACGTTGGACTGCACTCCTACTCAAGATCGCGCAAATGCGGCACTCACTTTTATAAACGTTTTTTCAAAACTAGTTCGTCGATTAAAATGGAATTTAATCACCCATGACACGTGCACTAGGCTCCCTTATTTAGCGTGCATTTGAACTCCCTTTGTCAAAACCTTGTGAACCAAAGAAAGAGTCTTTGTCAGATCGAGTTGACATTTACAGTCAATCCATCTCAAGGACTAGCCAACAGAATCGCATGGAAAGCTTTGAAAAAGAACAACTCTTTGGTGGTCATTCCGGAAACTTTTCAAACGGCCCTCGTATTTTCTGAAAGGTCATTCAAAATTGTTACCTGTATGCTTTTGTTAGCACATTTATTTTCATTAAAATGATTGTAAAGGTAGCTATTGACATCATTATTATTATTAATATGATAAAGATGTTCTTTTATTCTTAATTTAATTTTTCTAGTAGTAAGACCTACGTACTGTAATCCACAATCTTTGCAGGTGATGCAGTATATTACATTAGAAGTACTACAATGAGAACTAGGGAGTGTTTGAGTATAAATTCTCAGTTTTGTGGAATAAGAATCTATGTATGGATGTTTATTAGAAATTTTGCATATGGAGCATTTTTCATTACATTCAGTGTAACAATTAGTATTGCCGAAGTCTTGCAGCGTTGCAACGCCATTAACCTTACTTTTTTTGAATGAATCAGACCTATAATAACAACTAGTTGAAGAAAAGGAACTGAAGAAAAAGAAAGAGGAACTGAAGAAGAAATAACTAAGGAAGAATTGTGAACATATGGAACTTTTAGTGCTGACCATTTTAAGTATAAGACCGGTCCAAGCCGTGTGTTGCTTGCTTGCTTGTCAAGTTGTCAAGTTTGCTTAGTATGCCTTGATCAACGATGTGAAAACAAACGTTTTCTTCCAAATGTGAGTCGAACCTATTACAAGGAGTCATATTCTGGTTAAAACACTGCTCATGATAGCCCTTCTGTAATCTTTTGTAGGTGCTGCGACATTCTAAATGACCTTCGTAAATAAAAAATTGATCAAAGGAAACTCGTCAACAAAATGTTACGATATCATTTCGTTTCTACTACATGTGAGTGTCTACAACACTTATAAAAATATGCGCTTTGAACAATTTCCTCTAAGAGAAGTTATGAGGGAAATGGAGGAGACCCCAAGAGGCTGTATAATTTTGGCCGGTACTGAATATAGTACAGTAGGACAGTTAGTCTTACATCTCTCACATCACAGTCTCATTGCGGGCCAATGAGTCTGTTTTCACTAGGGCTAAACATTTTCCAAGAAGAATTATCTAATCCCATGCACGCCGAGGCTTTTTAGCACTTATGTAGAAACCAGTACTTCCTACTGCTCTGATTTTTGCTTCACTTATCCTTTCAGTAAAGTCTACACCACGAATTTTTTCCGTGGTAATATGTGTTCGCTCTCTATTTTCGTAGTCGTTTTTGTAGCACGTTTCTACGTCGAGGCGAATCTGTACTTGCTTAATGGCTCATTGTTACCGTGGCAATTCTCTATTCACTGACAGAGATGGCTGTGGATTTGGACGTGTTCGTTCGTGCTCTCGCCTATATAACTTTTGTATTGGCACTGTTGACAAACTCTTTACTCATATTTCTTGCTCTCAAGAAGACGGGTCGCGATTTTGGTGCCTATAAGTATATAATGTTGTGCTTTGGTGTCTTCAACATACTGTATTCGGTGACGGACCTTCTCAGCGAACCGGCAAGTTTCCCAGAAATCTCTTGAAAATACTAATAGAAGCAGCATTTCAATTAAAACACAGTTTGCTATGTTCTCTTACGAAGGAAGGATATCAGATGTCCGCGGCATTCGAGATTGGGATACGTCTCCTAATGTGAAGTTTACAATGCTGATCTTGAATATGTTTTCGTGTCCTGCTTAATGCCACTGCGGAAAATGTCATCTGTGCAGTATATATTGGGTCGGGGAAAAAGTTCGTTCGGTTTTTTCAACTTGTTTTTTCACAGTGATTTGAACCTTGCTTGAGAAGTCTGGTAATCCATTTTGTAGCTCTTGATTTGCTCTTTGCAACCATTGCAAACGCATTCCTCAATTCTCGCTTTGCCTTGCTTACTACTGCATGGATAGTGAGCACCCAAGTCGACAAAATTGAACCTTCCCGCAACCGACTCCCGTTCGACTTCAATCGTGGATCAAATGTGGCTCACTCGGCTGGGGATATATGGCGTTTGGAGAGGAATCTCTACTGCTAAAAGAACAGCATAGAAGTGGTGAACCCTCTTTAGGCAGGGCAAATTTGGCTTTGAAGTTGCCTCTTGTTCTGGGCGCCCAGTTTATAGGAAATAAGGGTGATTATGCGCTAAGGTTTCTTTAGATGTAAGGAAGAATCACTACTGGTACTAACTCTCAACGATGTGTAAGTTTAGCCAACGCATTTCGTGCAAAACCCCAAAATGCTCGATAAGTAGTGATGGTCCACATTGGGCATGCTCTACTCCTCTGTACAAATTTCACCAAAACGACTACGAAAAAACTTGAAAGCAGGGGATTTTCACTGCTATCGACTCTACAAGTTTAGTGCAGTCACACACAGCTTATTTTGCTCAGTTTCCTATTGATTTCATAAACTTTATCCAAGAGTTGCAGTTGCGGGCTACAAATTGAGTCATCTCAAACAAAGAAATTTTTCGAAGACTTGGAGCCCACAAGCTGTTCTGTCTCTGGCAGCATTAATAGAAGAGGAAAGGAGCTATGCAACCCTTTTAGTGTGGTTTACAATTTTCGTGGAAAGTGGTCGTTTCTATGCCCATGAAGAACCGAACGAACTAATTCCCCAACCCAATATATGCAGTTTCTGCATCAAACTACCATAACCACTTATAATAGGTGCTGCGCAATGGGTGGGGAATTTGTTATCAGCAGTCTAGACAACTCCGTATGCAGAATTTCAGGGAAAAAATGCACCACTACGGGTACAGACTTGCATCTAGATGATTTACTACTGCTACCTCTTGTAAGGGAGCGTTACTTCATCAAAAGCCTGATGTATGCTGCCTCGTGCATCTCGAAGCTCAAATTCCAAAACCACTTTGATCTTGGTCCATTCTCGTCTACGTATGAATTTACGCCCATTTTTCCAAATGCACATGATAGGGAAGCACTCATACATTAAGCTACCTTGGGTAGATCAAGCTAATGTATGGCGCAGTGGCAAATTTTTATGCGTTTACGATAGAATTTACTGTAAGTTCTGTACAGAACTCAGGGAAGTAGTTGGTTATGACATTAAAATGGTAGTGTCATGCAAAATGATGATGATAATCGTGATCAGAACCTAAAATGACCTCCTCTTCAAAATTTGGAAAGCGGGGACCACAGTCATCTTATACGCAGTGATCGTTCCCTCGTGAGTGGTAGCAGTAGTACGTGACCAAGGTGTGATCCTGTACACGCAATTTCTCTTTCTTTCATCTAAATTTTGTACGCAAGTATATTTGGAGTGCTGATCGCAACATCTGTATCTATTTTCACAAGGTCGTAACTTTTATTTGCAGTGGCATTAACCAGTAATGGAGAGCATATTCGAGATCAGCGTTGTCAACTTCACATTATGAGATGCATTCCATTTTGAAGTACCACGGGCATCTGGTATCCTTCATTTGTTAGCTTCTTTCCTTCATCCTAGGCAGACGGTGTTGTTTCTCTCCACGCAAACGCGCTCAATTCAAATTGTACTTCATTGGGCTGAAAAATCGTGAAAATACAATTTCTAGTAGAAGTTTGATGATTGACAAAACTCCCGAGAGGAGCTCCCGGGAGAAAACAAGTCTACATTAACAATGCGTGTCTGGCATTTTTTAAACTTTTTGTTCCATATGACTGGCACTTGATCGAGAACAGAAGTATAACGAATAAGAAATGACTCACACGAGTAAAAGGACAAAGAGACTTTGATCATATACAATATTTATGTATATCTGTTAGTAGCCAATGCACGAGTTCATTAAAAGTTCTTCATTGGCCGAGGTTTCGGCGAATTCGCCTTAGTTGGGGCTTGAAAGAGTCGAATCGATACGTGAAGGGACTCTGACAAATAAATACATCCTCAATCTAACATCGGTCCACATTACACCCGAACACCACAGATACCTCCAGCGGCAACTCTCTCACCTCTTCACAATACCGCTAGCCAGGTGATGTCTTCGGCGACGCCGTACTTGTTGGGCTAGGAAAGCATGAAACATTCTGATTCCATTATCTACACCAGGCTTTGTACAGCTACTCTGAATCTCCTGATGTTACTCCGCAAGTACGAATCTGTTGTAAAGCATTCTCTACAGGAAGTGGCACTGCACCCTTTACCAAAGGTGACTGAAAATCTGAAATTTATCACATCAGCATTATGAGAAATCACAATTTCGGTCGGCGGACGGCCTTAGTCTCGACGAGAGTTTTCCACCTGCAGCGGCATCATTCTTTCCTCTTATTATTTTGTCGTGCGTCTCATTGATACATAATAAGGGTACACGGATAAATCCTTACTTTAATACGTGCTGGCGCCTCATAGAGGCCTGATCTCTTATTGGGCTATGAGTGTTCAATAATTGTTCATTGAATTTATTAAATTGAACTGAAAATAGGGCGCGAAAACTGCCGTGACCTCTATGAGTTTCGAAGATCAGCCTAAAAACACTTTGTTATTGTTTCACCTCATTTGTATTGGAGCACCAAATAGTCTTGCTTCTTGTACACATTGCCCAAAAAAAAAGAAAGAAATCTGACAAATGTGCACTTATGGAAAGAGGCAATTTCAGGCAATATTAGTAGTAGAGTCTTCATATATGACCTACAGCGACAGTTATTTGAACCAGGACAAATGGCTATGCTATCTGCTTCTGTGTATTTTTATGGGCATGTATGGCCTAAGTACAATTTTGCTCGCAATGCATTTCGTCTATAGATATATTCTCATTTGCAAGTGAGTTCAATTCCTGGCGCCACTACAGCAACTATTGTCGTCAACAGAATTCGAAGAAATGGTTGGATTGCGTCTATTTCAGGCCAAGGAGGCGTTATTTTTTCTACAAGATGAAATGGGTAATACTGTGGGTGGTGATAATGTTAGGATGGGGATTTGTTTACGGCGTCATAACCTACTACGCCTTTTCGCCAAATGAGGCATTCTACGAATTCGCTCGAAATGAGGTGCTCACGCATTTGAATGCAAACATCGACGACTTGACATTTTTCTGTGTTTTCACTTATGTGAGTGCACTTTATTCCTCTTTACTTAAGGTAACCAGAACGGGGTAAAACACAGCATAAGCTCGCCAATGAACCACGTTTCCTGGATGAAAAAACTTATCGCTTTGTACCCCCACTGTGATCCATTAACAACCGAATAGCACCAGAACAGCATTTCGAATGACATCCCAACCCTGCTTATTTTAGCGATTGGAGATCCAATGACACAGGGGCTTTAATTCGGTAAATGTCTGAGTAGTTATGCCCAGCCTAATGAGTGGCGGCAAAACACAATTGTAATATGATGTGAGACATAAATAAACATAATATGAGACATAAATAGTAGGATTAATAATGAGGTAAGAGCAACAGAAACCTATCTAGGGCAACACCGCTAATCCTCACCAAATTTGGAACTCGTTGTCCTCCTTTCTTCTTTGATGAACTAACTTGCAGTAGCGCAGAATTCTCAATTAACCTTGTGTCTGCCTTATTTTGAAAAGATAGTGGTAGGAAATTGTATTAGGTTGGTGAGTAATTAATGCGGTTTTTTTCGCGACTTGTTTTTTCGTTGAAATTCAACGGTTCCTAAATAATTTTTATATGGAAATGATCCTCTTTTCTCACTGTATAAGCATGGTGTCAAAAATTTTATCTAATCGCCACTGCATGCTCTATGACTTTGGGAAAGTTTGTAATACACTAGCAGCACACTCATTCCGCGACAGCACACTCATTCCGCGACCTCAACGAAATTTTGGCTGAAGAACAACCAATAAACCTAACTCAAAAACTGCTTAAATTGTTGAAATGTGGCAGTACAATCTTTGCGATGAGTGAAAAGAAGCTCGACGATCAAATTTTGACGACTACGAACTTTTGGCGGTCGTGAAAACAAGGAGTTTCGATTGACGAGATTCTTCAGAAATAGAGTCTTCTCGTTTCGCTGCGAGAAGTCGGTGATTTGTTTCTGTCTAAGAATTTTGGGGACCATGCCAATTTCCATGCTTTTTGGAGCTTTTCGAGAGGAAGAACGGAGTGGTGCACAATGAAGTCTTCAGCCAGCATTTTCGTTGTTAAGCTCTCCTCGCCTTCTACGGCTACCCAAGGTTCATGGTGCTCGAAATTTAATGGTCCACACCTATATTCTTCACCTATGAAGCTTATACGTTACGAATGCGAATATGGATCATCTTTCAACTTGGCTTTGCTGATTGTTCCTTCCCCCGAAGGCTTGCTGAGATCACAAAGTGACTGTTCTGCACTGCAATATTTCCCGAACTGGTAGAGCATATGATGTCGAATGTGAATACGTTTTTTGAAGGCACCCTTATTTAGAGATAGAGGATTATTTTTATGAGAGAACCATCTAAATAGCGTTACTTTTTGACGAGAAAGGAAACCGGGAAAAGCCGCAGTGATTATGCACCAACCTAATAGAAGCGAGTCCCAAAGCTGCAAATGCTCTATTGGTCAGACTGGAATAATGCTATGGTGGGAAAATTCGAAATACGGTCAGGAAATTAGACTCTATTCGACTAATTTACGAAAGGCATGTCAAAAAATATCCACATGAATTTTTATGGCGAACAAGCTTTCGAACCCTTTTGATCTCTTCTATAAGTAAGGATCGAATGATTTGTGTGGATAGCACTGTTTATTAGGCTAGCTGTTTTCAGGAACACGTTGACGGTGCTACAAAAGTGCATTGGCGTTACTGCATCGGACTATTTTGTTGCATGATGATGATGGTCATCACAGTTATTGTTATTGTTTACTGCGGAGTACAAACGATCAGGATATTACGTAAAGCGTGCATGAGCCCTAAAACGCTGTTCCTACATAAACAGCTACTCAAGGCTCTGTTCGCGCAGGTTCGCATGTTAATATGTATACTTCTAAATGTGCAAATACTTCATTGGAATTTCCAATTGTTCCACCCTTTCCCTTTTCTTTTTAGTACGAAAAAAATGTCACATTTCCAAAAATGTCAGTAAAACCCTGAAAAGTTGAAAAGTCATAGCACTTTCGAACAAATGTCCTCAACTTCAAATGTCAGAACATAGCATTGCAATTGCCCTCAATTCATGCGAAAACAGACAAAAGAACATTACTCTGCTGGTTCGCCCATTAAACATGACCATTTCAAAAAAATTTAATACTTGCACTAAAATTCATGTATTTTTCGCCACAGAAACGTCCTAGGAGGGAGTTTTCAGAGGAAATACAAGAAAATGAAGCAACCATATATGAAAGGTTCTGAAGGAGAAAGTCCAAGTAGCTTGAAAGAAAGTAATCGTAGTTCCTGTATAATTTGTCCATATGGGTCACTCATATAAGGATAGCGAATCTTGAATAGAGGACATGAGACTTTTTGAAAAGATCAACCTACTTTATTTTTGGTGAACCACGTTGTCCCAGAAGTGCTTTAAACGATTAACATTATTAACACTACAAATGACTACGAACCACCACTACTATTCCCTGTTCCTTCTAATGTTTTTGTACACGAGTTATTGTAGTCCGCATGCAGCGTGCGTGCACCTGTACTCTACCCACCTTCCTGTTGAACGGCCAAACCTCTCGCAAAATAGAGAAAACGAAGAGAGTTTCTGTTCTGTTGAAAATTTTGACGAACATTTCTCCAATCAAAGACAAACCATTGGAATGTACAACTCATTTAAATATGATAGAATGATCAAAAAATTCTAGCCTGCTATTGAGAATACTTGCTTGCAGGCTGCTCTTCCATTTGCCTTTTCTTATACACCTCGTTTTCTGATGTTCTTCTTCACATTGATGGGAATTCCAGGCCACGGGTACGTTGATTGACTGTTCTGCCATCCGACTAGTCTTTGACGACCTATAAATCCCAATGTGAATCAAAAACTACTAAATAATTTTATTCTTGGTGGGAAACCGGATCAAAATTTGGAAGTTGTAGAATTCACCAGTGTTGAAACCACAAAGAAAAATACTTCAATGCTACACGAAGCAACGTCTCTTGCATCATCCTTCGCAATGAGCCATCTTGCTATTAGTGGCACGTGCCTGTTCAGCGTAAACTATGTTTGCCAACACAATGGACATTTTTTGGTTGCAACGCCGTAATATTTCAGACGGTGCCTCTGACCGCTTAATCTTGCTTCACCATTTTTTCGCCATTAACCAGCAAGACATCTGAGAAAACGAGAATTTACGGGTTGGCTCAAAATTACCCGTGCACCAACATTTTGACACTAAAATCTTACGGTAAATTATCGCCTGTTCGAATTTCAAGGGCAGCTCGTGAACCCTTTGCTGATCAACAATTATTGAGTATTTTTCTGAATTTCTCCTATCAGCGGCGATACATGCGCTCGGAAGCTAAAAGACGCCATAGCTCGATTCTCGCTGACAAAACTATCAATATATTCTGTACCAATGCTTTAGTACAACAGATTCTTTCAAGCCCAAAATTCTGTGAGATGCGCAGTCCCTGCACTACAACAGTTGCAAGGCTAAGAAGTCCGATGTTTTCAAAAAGATGTAGACTAGGGCATTCTCAGCAAGATTGTGTTTGGGAGTCGTTTCTTAGCGGGCTGATGCAGGATATTTTAACAACAACAACTGTAGTGCCTCTATAAGGACTACCTGATATTTGAACTGTGTCCGCCAGAACTGAGTTCTTATACAAAATTTGACTCGATTGGAGGTAGGTGCACGGATAATTTTCGGCCCTATCTAGAAACTCTGTACACTTTTGTGACGTTTTCAATGATAGGGCTCACCATTACCAATGTCTGAGTCAGTGTGCTTAACTAATGATAGAAAAAAAGTGAAATTTACTTCTAGTACTCTGATAAATGTGCAACACAAACGCAGGCCGAATGGCGTAATGCGTCGAGTAGAAACTCTGGCAGGATCTCCTCCACGCTGCTGCAACCTTCCACTCGATTGCTGCCATCCTTCAGCAATTGCTGTTTGAAAGTCGAAAGCGTGAGCAACTATTGAGGGAGGATGGTAGCAACTGCGAACTGTTGCAGCTACGGCTTCTACTCGACGCATTACGCCGTTCGGGCTGCGTTCGTGCTGTACACTTATCAGAGTACGTATGTGAGAACATCAAAGAGGCCTTCCCCACTGAACAGTTTTTTGATTCGTACATCCATTTCAGCTTCTACACGTTCGTACCTAGTAGTATAACATTCTATGCGTTTCTCGACCCGCTCACTAACATATACTTCAACCCTGACTTCAAACGAAGCACGGCTGCCCTGTTCCGACGATATTTATGTTGCCATCGAGTCGAGGCACGACTACATCCTCAACCGACTTCCAACACCGTAAAATATTAGTGACCGTTTGGGCTTCTTGAATGCTCCCATTGTAAATTGTAATGCAGATATCTCCTATTAGGTATTCAATTATTCTCCGTTATACTTCCCAACATTGTTTTCTGGGCGACTTCTGTGCGAACATGTGTACATTCCCTCTCGTCTTGTTTATATATTGGGTTGTCGCGAAAGTTTCCCGCCACTTTCCGCCTTCTTTTTCGAATTCATTTTTCTTCTTCAACACAACGGACAACTACGCTTTATACGTGCCACCATTATTGACAAGAACACCTGCGCTAACAGGAGGGTTTGTTGTCAGCAGCTTTCAATGAGTGGTTCTTTCGCAATTCCACCGAACATTGAGAATCGCCTTCTGATGAGGTAGATCTCGTTAGGGCAGTGGAATCCGTGGTCAACGGCGTTCTACCCATCCACATTTCCTCATTCGATTTACGTAAGGAGCCCACTTCCCGTCACTAGTAACCAGGTTGGGGAAGCGAGCGCAATTGTCTGTGAAAAACTAAGAAGTTGAAGCGCGAACACAACGCACTTGAAGCTGGTGGTGACTCAGACCATGATGATGAATACGATGATGAATACGTGAGCCATATTTCCTTTTCTCTTTGAAAAAATATAAATGGAAGGCTATTGTACCGTGATAGCCCTGAGGTTCCTCTACCAGCTCGCGGGTATCGCGCCATGAATTATCTTCAATCAGCTCCACGAGGCGCTCGTGATTCACTTCACCTCATCGACCAGATCGTGGTCTGTCTTAAGTTCAAGCTGCCGTCTCTTAACATGTGCAACCAAATCTTCACGCCATACTGAAAGATAGAGAGCAGGCCTCTCATATGACATATATTTTTCGGGACATTGCTTTCGTTGCTGTTTTCTGAGCTCGCAAAGCTGGAACACCAAAACATGTCAATGACGAATTTTTCGGTCATAACCGCAACGGAGTGGCAGGACAAATTGGGTATAGGTAGGTTACTGACTGACCTTTATATATGTTTTGGATAGAAAGTTCCGGAACAATCCCGAAAAAATTGACAATACACGAAAGTGAGTGGCGGGAAACTTTCGCGACAAGCTAATATAATAAATTTCTATCACATCTCTGACGGCTAAAAAATAGGACAGTCTGTGAAGTAAAGAGTATAAGCTGCATATGTAGTTCTCACCCAGAATGATATGTAGACAATTAATGGGCAGAGATATATCTCATGTTTTCTTGTAGTGAAACCTGGACGTGGTCTCGAACTTATTTCTCCTATTGTTGTGCCTCACAAACTGTTGAAGAACATCTTTTATTGGCCAACGTTTTGGCAACACAACACTATCAAGGCCTGAAAGTGAATAAATTTTCAAAAATTCACGATCTACACCGTCAAGCACATCTTCCGAGCATTCAATTTATCTCGACTAGGTAACGGTGAACAACCCGTGGGAGACGAACTCACCAGCTGTACCATCAAGATCATATCATCATTCTGTCAGGTTCAGTACTCCATGCGGGTCGTATTTGAAGAACTTGCACTCTCGAATCCCTCTCACGCACTTCCGAGTTTTTTTCTAATATAATATACTGGTTAGTCGTGAGACTCTATGAATAAGATAGATTAAGAATAATCTGGAGAGTCAGTGGCAACCTAACATTTGCCGCTAATCCATGGACATTCGTGGATATTCTTGCAAGCGTGTGCAAAATATATGAGCAACAAATACCCTACAAAATGTGTCCAGATGCATGAAATGTCAGGGAAACAAGCAGGAACGATCCCATTGTTGTATGCTGCAACAAAAACGAACGCAAAATATGCTTGTTGAAAAACACGGTCGACATGCTCCACATTAATCGGAAGTGTAGGTTCCCGAATGCTTTCAACACAATGGGGCATAAGATACAAACCTGATCTAAGCGCATAATCCTGGCAGTGCACTCGATGCCAACTTTATGTACTGACCGTCTGGAAAGCAAAGGATAGAATCATAGAGATTACGTCAGAGCATATATCATGTGACTTATACACCATCGCCTAGGTGCTGGCCTTGCACTTGCTCGTTAACGTAGCTCTTATGACGTGAAGTGATTTCGAATAGCACTTTTAAAATCGTTCCAATCTAGGTAGAAATCTATGAAGTCATTCTAATCTGGGTACTCAGTACCCGGAAACGAAGTGGACGAAGACTAAGTAAAGCTACATGTAATAGACATATTTTCTATCATGCTTACCCTATCTAAGCGATTCCGTGATAAGTCAAACAGTCGTAGGAGAAAACACTTGAATAATTGTACACTTTTTTGTTCTAATTGTACCAGTATTTTCGACCACCTCGAACTTTGCCATGCTCTAGTAACCATTTACTTGCTTGCTCTTTTTGTAAACGTACAAATTCGCAATGTTCTTAACAACGTTGAGCAAGAGGTCAAATATCTCACAAGGAAACATGCTTGGTCGAAGTGGCCATTCACAATGCGATGTGAGTTACAATACGCAGTCTCTGACGCTGATCCCCAATCCGTTGTCTAGATTCCCTGTGCCCTTCTTCAAGATGAGTAACACCTATTTTTTCTGAATTGACTTTGGGTACAGTCCTCATAAACAAGTTTAAGTCGGGGGAAGTTTTAAATCAGCAGTTGAACTGGTAGGTGCTATTGAAAACCATTCAGAAGTTTGAAGACCTCAAAACAGCCGCCGTTCACGGTTCGCAGCTCGTACATGCATACATTATCTTGAATTTGCACCGGGAAAAAATAGGTGTAAGTTACTTCAGAACGCCTCACACGGGATTTGGACAATTAGCTCAGTATTTTGAAAGCTCTCTGTGATGATACACATCCCAGCGCGAACTTCGACCAAATATCCTTTCCTCGTTTCTCGAAATTCTTCAGTCGTTTCTCATTCTTTCCAGCATCACTCGACTCCACTCACCCTCCCGCCCTCCCGAACCCATCGTCAACATTGAATGATGTCCAGATATTTTTGCGGTCACCACGATCCAGAGGTCTGTACTGCCAGTCACCACCACACAGGCAGGCTGCAAAGTAATTCCAAAAATCTTGGGAAATAAGACGCTACATAAAAACCCAAGACGACGAAAAATTTTAAAAAGCATCAATCATCTTTAGTACAACGGAAAACTAGATACAACGAGAATTAAAGGGAAAAAGAGGTATTACACGAAAGCTGAGCTTGTTACCAGCTTCTTGCTGCGTCTTTGATTTGACGTCTTGTATTCGCTTGCGTCCTTCTCGGGAACTGGGGGGGGGGGGGAACGATTAACAAAACAATACAGAAAATAGACAAATTCGGCAAGAAACGAGAAAATATGACGAGATATCCGACTATAATAAGAAAATCAATCAATCAGTTGACGATTTTAAGCTGGAAGGCCCACGCTGGCTCGCGACGAAATGGACTATATCGCGCAGCGACTGCATTGCGACGCCTGTCACTGCAGGCGTTTGGAGGCTTCACAATAATATGTACATATCTAGAAATCTGTGTGTACTAAGAACAAGTCGTAATCACTATTTTCAAGATCACGGATGTGCCCTTTATGCGGTGCAGTAACTTAGAACAGAAATCATGAGTCAGATCTATGCACAGTAGAACATTCTGCTGAAACGAAGTGGAAGCTGAGAACTGAATCGCCTAACTAATAAGCGGATACCTTCGATTAGACAGTATAGTAAGACACTTGTGGCGCTGGCCCACGACAAACGAGATAGGATGGTTACGTGAAAGAACTTACTGTATTTTTGTTCTAGTCACAGCTTCTGAAGAGCTTTAAACAATGTGTCACCAGGAACAGTTAATCTGTGATCAAAATCTGGTCTCCGAGATTCTGTTCAGATATGCACCTTACCAGTACTGGTCTCAAGAAAGATCCATATCAGTAATATTTCTTTTTTTAGGGTTCACTAGATGGATTCACTGACGTGAAAACACATTAGACGTAATAGTATCATTATCCGTCCGTTTGCACTTCATCACTCATGTTTTTAGGAAGATTCCGTGACTTGTCTTTAATCGGTCCCAGCAAATATAAAAAAATTACTCCTTTTAGTTGCTTATGGTTTACACTCCATCACCCACTCCTTCCTGTAAAAACTGACAGGATACTTGTTAGAGCACCACTCTCTCCAATTAATGGTCACACCCCAGCAAGCTGCACTCTATGTTCAATTCAAGCACTTCAGTGATAAGAAATGTCCCCTTGATCATGAAAAAGACACTTATACAATACTCTCTGTTTTCATCATGATAACGGAAACCATCCATGGCAACTCAGAAATTCAGAGACCTGTTGTGATCCAACACCGCAAAAAATGGTCTACTTCTTTTTTACTAATTCAAAAGAAGAAATGCCTCGGAATTCAAGTGATGGAATTCAAAACCCATGAAAATTGGGGTATCTTCATTTTGCTAGCCTGGTTTCGGAGAGATATCGTTGTCGATAGCAAGGGCGAGGCGTACGATTCGCTCATTCAACATCTCTAAGACGGTGAAAGAATCTTATGGCTCCAGAATCAGAAACCGACGTCATCTTTGGGAGCACTCAAGCTACAACAGCGTGGCGGTTTGAGAACCACAATCAAACATTATCCCAGTTCCACGTCTGTAAAACTTCAGAAGGCGAGTAACAGTGGCGGCTTAGTCTACAGAGAAACCCATAGAAACCGATAAGACTCTGAACACTCGCCATATTCATCGTCATTTTCCTCTTCATTGAAGGGAACACCTTACAATGTGAGAGGAAATCTAGAATTGTAACACAAGGAAGCATTTGGTTCGTGATGGTGTCCCCTGTACTCCAGGTTTCCCTATCAAAAAATCAGAAGCAAATACTCCAATCCTTCCAGCCTAAAGTCAAGGAGGGAGCTTCATGATGTTTGCATGGCACATAAATTATTAAGTGAAATGTCCGGAGTTAAGTTTTCATGATTTTTTTTAACATTACCACCACCTGTGGTAGGGAAGCAAAAATTTTCTCTCTTCACGGCTTCAAACCATGGTCAGAGTTAAATTTTTTACGGCTGTAACAGCTCGGCTATTGTTCACCTGATTAAGGCCACTGGAGCGATCGATCCCTTGACCTCCTTAGAACACAGAATGAAAAAAGTTCTTTCTACTCAGGTCTTTTGTTTCCATAGTTTTTCGCTCAGAATAATATTTTGTCCTACTTGTTATGTTATTGTTTTTTTTAACAAATGTATATATAGGTCGTTCCAATGATCAAATGAATGAAGTCCTCAGAAAATGAGTGAGAATGAATGTCTCTTACCTTCTAGCATGTCATTAAGTCGGTAAAGCGCACAATAGAAAGAACACTCTTTACGACGTCCTACAAAGAAAAATGAAATGATCATCTAGAGTAAGCAGAAACTGTCGCGGCTGGTCCGGGGATATGTAGTAGCACCCAAAGCAGACACGACAAAAGAGGATTTGATCTGCAACTCACAAGCACCGAGCGGGTAGTACCGTAAGCCTGAAATCAGTGGATGACATCTCGGCTGCCAGCGAGCTAACTGTGGGAGGCCTACTAACCAAACAATGCTACTGAGCAGAAACGAGTGAGCGGTTGCATACCAGCTCGGTTTAGCGAAACCTACCAGCCTGCCGAATTCGGACCGCAAGCGACCCCAGTCAGCTAGATTACACACGAGATCTTCTGCGATTTACCTACGACGCAGTTAAGCGTCTAACCAACTCCTTCAACTTCTTCCAGTGTTGTAGCCTTCTATCACATCTTAACCATTTTTTATCTATCCAAACTCCTTCTGCTATTAAACACTTTCATAAGAAGCCACTTCATGATTCCCTGAGCGAAATAGACACCATTACAATACATTATGTAAAGCACAAGAAAGAGCGGTTCAAGTCATAGCTGGCCTAGACCCACGCGGCGCTCCTTGATCGTCGTCAGCGGATCGCGGATGGAACGTACAATCCAGATGGAACAGGATGGCGGCAAATGGACGTCTTCGATGAACATTCTTCTTCCAGGACGTCGGCATCTCGAGCCATGGGCTGGCGGAGCGGAGTCGAAGGTAGCGGTCGGTGAGAAGATGGCGAAATAAAAGTCCATTTGAGCGGCGTGGAAAAGTACGGTATGCAACGGGATCAAGTCCAAAAAACACCTGGCTTTGTCGAGGGCGTAGGAAAGGAAAGGAAGTCGTGACGGCGAGTTACGGCAGAAACGATAGAGGAACTCTCGCACGCAACAGAACTAACTAAAGGTTCAGTTTTTGTTCATCTGGGATGGAATTCAGAGAGGGTTAACTACGCAAACCAGAGATGATTAGCATCACTGGCTATCCTTTAAACCACGTAATGTTAGGGGAAGCAGAATGTGAGACTAAGCCTTCTAACCCGGTTGAACAACGCATTTAGTACATCTCACCCCCAAGAATTTGAGTCTACTTTCTAGCAGTTTACAGCCAAGACATTTGCATAAACGACTTCATCTTCTTGGCTCCTGAAAGATCCATACATTTGCGGAGATGCTGGAGATTCCTCTAACAGGTAAATATCCGTTGCCATTAATGTACATTTCCGCACTTTCGCAACAAGCTATTTCTGATTTTGGTCTTACGATCTATCGAACCATGAGAACTTCTCTCTGGATTACTCCCCTACTAAGGGAAATCTTAGGAAAGGTAGGTGCTTCTAAGACATACGGCCGCGGACTCATTCGTTCGTATCGACCCTCGATTCCGAACGATACCGTTCACAAAACTTCTTTTCCAACTCTTCAAGATTTGTTCCTCTTTCTTTGTTTTTTTTTGTTCTCTTGAGGGGTGAATCAATGAATGCGGAATTGTTCACTCATGCAAGTATGTATCTTACTCCGCAGATCACATCTCTCACATCCGTTGACTATTCGCTTGATGTGGCTGCACATGCCTTTTCCAAAATGAGCACATGCATGGAAAATGGCAATGCAGCGATGCAGTAAAGTTATTTGAAGTCTCACATTGTTTGTTTATACAAACCTGAGTCACACAAGCAATACCTTTGTTGTGATTGTTTTGCACATAATTCGTGTTGTTGGAAAATATACACAAACGCATAAACAATACAATACGTGACGTGGAAATACGCTCACCAACATCATTATGCTCAGGGCTAAACGTAGTTTAAGGGTAGAATTTTGAAAAGAAGAGCAGTTCAGAACATGATTTGAAAATTAAAATATCCTGAAGGGAGGGAGTCGTGGGACTTTATTTGCCTCCCTTCCAGAATTTTGAGAACTTCTTTAATTTGATGCCGGATATTTATTTCCACTTTTATTCAAGATCTTAAGATTGCTTCGTTGTTTTTCTTCCGCATCAACAGAATTGACGGCATATTCCAGAAATCATTTCTGATATAATCCGTTACTACCCAATGATCACAATATCTGGAGGAATCCTCGATGTTATATACCACAAACATGCATAACCCAGATTTACCCTACTCTCCCTGCGTCACTGCTACGGATGAGAAGTAGCTCAGCGGCAAAGCCGATTTTCTGCTGGAATGCGTATTCAGAGGAGAAATTCCTAATACGTTGGTGCGTGGTGTTCCTATTTATGGGTATGGCTAGTACATATTACAGTCATTAAGATCATTAAGCTGGTTCAGCCAACCGAGGCAGGATCACCCGATGAGAACCAATGTTAATACATAGATAGCTACTATTAATATATACAGGACTTGCAGCACAAGTACGTAATGCAGAGCAGCTGTGAGCAGATTAATACACTAAGGGATGGATGGAGGATGGCAATGAGTCACTGGCTGCGGTAAAAGCTAGGCCTTTCCGCATTGCTAGCGACATGTTAATCTAGCAGTAGTTATTTGGGTAGTTGAGCACTTCATTCCTTTTTAGTCAGACCGGAGATGTATTCCTGATGTGTAGTCGTTGTCATCCTGGTTCAGTTTTGCTAATTTTGATTGAATATGACTTCCCATCAACGGTTTCTGTTGTTCTCACAAATGCAGAGAAGCACTAAGGGCAACATTTTTGATATTTTCACGCAGGTGCACAAAAAGAGAGCATCATTCGTTGTTGCACACCTCAATACGAAACCGCGCCGCACCACCTACGCAGCGCCACACAGGGGCTGGGCGTTGTGGTTGGGTGACGGTTAAGACGTATGCCGCTACGCGACCGCGTCGCATGCCAATGCTTCTTACAAGGGAAGTGCACGAACTTAAAGGCAGCACTCACGGAAATTTTCACTTCTGAAATGGGTCGCTTACCATGTAGCTGGCCGCTGGATAATCGCAACAGTAAGTTGAACACCGTGGATGGCAACCTACCTGTGAAGATACTGCCGTGGACACATCTGCCGACATGGACAAAAATGGCTTCGTCGCGCCAACTAAAGCCGTTGAAAGGGTGTGCGCATGCGGTCCAGCGGACGTTTTTTTTATGGAATTCGCACCATTTGCAGGGTTTCGTGGCGGGACCCATCACGGAACACTCGTCCACGCTGTGGACACACATGAATTACCGCCATCATTCTCCGTGTTTTTCGCGTGTTTCACGCTACTTCATCGTTGTCGATGAGTTCATCGTCCCCAAAAACCCCGATATACCGCGAAATCTTGAACCCAAAAATTTCCGTGAGTGCTGCCTTTAAGTTGCGCTTTCGGAACGAGACATATATGATTGGAAAGCCTATCTCAAATGATGTTACACATTATATTTGAAATTTGCTAAATGGTTTATACAAGCTCAAAATTCCATTTCCTGTCATAATGACATATACCTCCCTCCCTGGCCAGCAAAAGTGCAACCACACGTGAGCAGTCGAACATGTAAGGCGGTTGTAGAATGAGAAAGTGACCGAATAGATTATGTGGAACATCAAAATTTTTGGTCTTTGCAGCGACATCGCATTAACACCCAGTATAGAGCAATTTTCCATC
>KN726248.1:6533-20363 GCA_000816745.1 Ancylostoma duodenale
GGAGGGAAGCCTCCTATCTTATTATTTCTCATCACACGCCATTTACTATCATACTTACTTACTTCTAGGCTTGGATACATCACCGAGGTTACCCAGAGTAAGCCGGATGACGCCGGTGTTAACGATGGGTAAATTTGCTCGGTGTAACACTTTCCCCTTGGGTATGTCAGTCGTGCACACGTTCCCTTGGTAATATTCCCACTCCCATTTCCTTCTTGCAAGGTAATATAAAAGCATCTAGCTCCGTTTCTGTTTTTCTACCTAAGATTAAAAAGTATGTATCATGCGCCATTCATCATTCTGCTCATAATTTAATTTCATCATCACTGAAGAACTGCACACACTTTTTGAATCGCGAAAACTTATCATAGGAAACCAGTCTTTGATTTTGGCATGCTGTTCGGATTGCAATGGAATCGATGTATAATACATATGCTCTCGCTGAGACAGAAGATTAGGAAAAAATGTGTTGGCCCCGCACAACCAACTGTGCAAGGCTAACTCCATAAAAATTAACGAAATAATTCGATGTTCAGCTTCAAATTGTCCATTTCTGTCTTTTTCCCATAGTTTTAATGTTCAAGTTCGTTTTCGGAAGGGTTTTACTGGTTTCCAGAGATATTCAGTCCAACATCACGCCATGTTCTGGACCTGGTCCTGGAACAAAAACTGGGATTGTAGTCTCCCTATTCCACTCCTTCTCACATTTTTCGCTTTTGTAACCTCCTCGACTTCTATTCAACTATCCCCTGGTTTTAGTACCTATGCGGAAACGGCATAACCATGAAGAGAAACCATCACTTGTTCGCTGAACTTAGCAGTGATTCGCCCTCTACCCTATTAGTCTCATAAACCCACGAATTCAAGGTCGTCCTCTCTTAGAGTCGTTCCAGTGCTCAATGTTAGGTGGCCACAAAAATGCAATACTGGAACCGAGAAAAATGAGGGACACAAAAATGAGGATCTCAGAGCGGTTCTAGTTTTCTGTTCCAGTCAAGGAAGTGAAAGCGGATAGCGAACGTCAAAAGGTCGCTTTAAAGGCAGCAATCACGGAAAATTTCGTTGCGAATGTTTCGAATGTTTTCGAAAACCCTGGACTTGAGGAATACTTCCACCGTACAAGAAGCACTGGAAGTGTCCTTTTACTCACTTACAATAAGATCGCCTAGGACCAGACGGACTTTTTTATCAGCTGATTGTACTTGTTTTCGCGGTTGAATTCGGGTGCATTAGAGCACGAAAATCTTTTTGGGGCGCGAGAAGGATCAATTGTCAGCTGATCTATTTGCCAATCCACCGTCCTTCTAAAGAGAACTCTCTCGGTATGCTTTCATACTATGCTTTTTTCTCAATTTTTAAAACTTTTGGTGATTGCGAATCCTTTTCATCAACATATTAGGATAATTATAGTTGTTTGACCACTATAATAGCTAGTTTCTATTGAAGCTTTAATTTTCTCCCGTTTCTTCCCAGTTAGTGAATTCCGTGATATCTTGATTTCCAAGTGGTGTCTTTGTTAAATGGTACTAGTTTTCCCATGGCTGAATCTTTTTCTATCGTACGGAGATGCTGCAGTTCAGAAAAAATAACTGATTTCGCGTGGATCTGCATGGTGGAAAAGACTGCCTTATCGATCTTTCGGTCCTCATCCCATGGATAGTGCAACTCGACCACATCTGTTGGATCAGCGACGATTATAGACTTTTAAAAACAGTGTTTTCGGAGCTAATGGAAAGTTTTGACTTCAAGAGAGTGTTAAGCGCTCCCCATCCCTCCCAAATATGCCGACATCTTAAAATCGAAAATTTCCGTGGGTGCTGCCTTCAAGGTTACTAGCAGAGATACAGATCATATAACGAAGGTAGGCGAACGTCTTCATCGAGATCTCCCCCACCAGGGTCCCTGGCGAGTTCATTCGTCTTAGGTTAAGTGGGTCAGCCTAGTCCTGGTTGCTCTAAGGTTAGCAAGACGCAGTCGGGATTTGGTATAAGGATCTTGCAAGGGGAAGTTTTTTACGTATGGAAGGAGAGCGATGTTACTTTGTCCAGTATTGTGATCAAGAATGTCTATAGTGTTCAGTAGCAGAATTCATGTGGTACCTTGATTTGATTTGTTGGCACACAATTAAATTCATTCCCATAAATAAATAAATATCATTGCAGATGTGGTTACTTCTTGATCAAGCGCAGAAAGCAAACCCATCACTAGTGTTTACAAAGGTGAGAGCATGCCACTAATCAGGTGGTGTCATTACAGGTTGCGAAGCGCTTTCAATTCTGTGTGCTACTCCTGGAAGATCACTACCAAGTCTGGTCAAAAGTTTTTGGACAGTTGAGGAGACCTTCTTACTAACCATTAAATTTTCCCGTTCGACTGCAGAAATCTGATAACGACTTCCCTGTCAATTGGTTTTCTGTGTGTCTTACTATCCACCAAATTCTTTGTCAGGCTCTCGCTGCCTGAATCTTACTTTTGCTGTATTCCATGCCTTGTAGTGTACAGCCACAAGGTATCTTAGGAAATTTTGATTCACGAACTGAAATGCGGACGATCTATGGGAGGAGCTGCTGTTGAATAGGACCCCCTCTCTAAATCTCAAGCATCATTGTTCCAGTTGGATAGGGCATTTCCTTATCGCCGACAGCTGATGATTTCATTTCTCGAAGGGAGATGTGAGCTTGTAAAAGAGTCCACGAGCAGGTATGCTATTCGTCTTTGATAAGGAAGGCATAAAAAAGGTGGGCTAGACAACGCAGAGTGAACAGGACATGCCAGCGAAATTAGCTACTAGTTGCTTGTCAGTGAGTTCCGCATGGGCTGAATGAAGAAAAACGATGTAAACGCTTACAACAACTGGTCATTCACGCGGTTCAACTCCAGCAAGACCACACCAGGCTGGCGGACCGGACCTGGTGCTGGTGACGATGTGCTGCTGTTGCTACCCTTCCTACCAGTCCCCCCTCCCCCCGCCACCTTCCACCTCACCGTTGCCGTCTCTCACCCTCTGCCCGGTTGATACATGGGTTTCGAGGTGTGTATATGTTCATACACATGTAAGCAGATAGTCGGAACTCACTCTACTGCCCTGGCCTCGGTGATATATAGACGTTACAGAATCTCGGAAACATTTTTGTTCTTTATGTGCTGAGCACCGTCCTGGTGCGAACACTGCACGTACAGAGGGGAGGTGGGGGGGGGGGGGGGTAGGAGGAGGAGTAGATGTCAGGGCTTTAGCCACGATCACGACTGGTATGTTCCCAATCCTGCGCGGTGCAACCAAACACTTTTCTAAGAATCAAATAATCATGAGCGAAATTCACAGCATGGGTCAAGGACGCAACTAAAACGAGTCTCACACCCTCATCCCCACCACCACCCTCCCCCCTCCGCTCTTGACTAGGTCATCTTCACAAGAAAGCCGCACTGTGCGACATTGTTGCCAAATGTGTGTTTCTGACAACGCATGTTGCCAAATGTGTGTTTCTGACAACGCACACATGTTGTGTAAATTGCACTTTTTTCCGATGTTGCAAAAGCTAGTCTTGCTTCTCCATTAGTGGAGAACTGAAGCTGCACCGCTTTTGGAAGGTGTTTTTGCTGCGAGGTGATGCTAAGACCTGTTAGAGGATGACATCATTTGGTTCTTCTCACTCCGAATTCGCAACGGAAATGAAGTTCAGTGTTAGATCTTGGATTCCACAGAAACAAGAATTTTTGCTGCTTGGTTCAGTACAACCGAAGTAGCGCGAAAAATCTCCCGAATTGACTCAAGCTTTAAGTTAAAGTATCCCCAAACTTGATCGGCGCGATGGCGGTGACAACCGGTGATTGCTAGCTAGAATGGGGATATCCCAGAATCAAGAGGGTTGATGACCAATGTGGCGTGGCGATCGATAGGTATCATTTCCACTGTCGTTATCCCTCGCATCTCCAGTTTATTTTGGGCGCATCATCAAGAGAAACATGGCAAGCGATGAGCTCAGTTTGGAAGCGAGCCAAGGAGAAGTAATGTGGCACTTAGCTCTTCGTTGAATTTTGCAGATTATTTTCATGAAGAAGACGGTTTAAAGTTGCCAATCTCAATAAGACAACGCCCATAATAATGAGTAAACTAACAAAGAAAGAATACTTTGTATCGAGGTGGCCTTCCGTAACTCTATGTATACTACTAAATGCAGTTTTTAAAGCTGATCTCGGATTCGTAGTCCAAATGTCTGCGGGATTCTGTGTACTGAGCCACACCTATTCGTTTCAACGCTCACTCGACGTAGAGTTCTCATGTGTGGGGTCCAGATTGTGCTTAGTAGCTGTTTGAGTGTCTTCAAACAATTGAGTGCCTTAGGAGAAAACAAGAGCTTTGATCGTGTACTGGCTTGTTCCTATTCAAGCTCGTATATGAGAACAGTCAGTGAGTCAATCACTAACTTCCAGTACTCAACGCAGCACAAATAATCATTACGGCCATTTCAACCAAGCAATCTTCCCTTGTAAGTATAGAGAATTCATTGTTGATATCTCGGGCAAAAACGTGGTGGCAGGAGCAGGGCTCTACTCCGAAATGTCTTCCATTATCTGATTATTCATTGCACAACTACTCTAGAACTGACTTATCTCAATGCAGTTCCTCTTCCGGCTTTTCTTTCTAGTTTTTCTTTTTGCACTAGTTCCAAAAGAATGCTCGAACTAGCGAAAGTGCAGCCATATTCAAATCATTCTGCTATAATCTGAGAGTTTGCGTCTAGAAAGTTGTTCTTTACAATCTATGGAAAATTTCTGGCACCGGTTGAAGTGGAAAGGCAAGTGAGAAATAGAAGCTGACCGATGCAATGTACAGATGACTTTTAACAATCTTCAAGTGAATGAATGGGTTGCTCAAGTTGCTCTCACTGGTGTCACCCATATGATTTTATATACTGGGTTTTGATTTAATTAGTTATCTATTTATTTTTCCCGTACTATGTATTACTGTCATACATGTCTCTGTTTTCTGTCTTGTGTTCTTTGTATGTGTTAATAGACTGAATATTGTAGTTGAACAAATAATTGAATCTTGTAGTTGAGCAAGTAAACAAATTACACTAAATATACAGTCGCGGTGAAAAAGATATAATCAGCGTCATTTCGACAAGAGGATTTTTTGCTATAAATCGCCTCTGGATTGAGCTAACCAGATCGAATTTGGATAATTATTGGAGCTCTATGGGTACTTCCTAACAGCAGCTTATCTGGACAGAAACTCAATTCTACTGGCTCTATTGAGCCTAAACATCAATTTCTCCGCCTTCCGTCGATTTTGTCTAACATACTCACTACTACCTTCTGAGAAAAATGAAGGGTATATACAGATTAGGCACATAATTGACTATTTTTTGCGCCAGATGTCATTGCTGCACTTTTCTTTGCTGCTCAAATGCGACGACCAAAGCAAATGGTCAAATATACCAAAAAATCTGTTTTAATGTATTTCGAAAATATCGGTTGCGTTCCAGTTCCTGTTTTAATGTCAGAATAATTGTTGGTCGTAGAAATCCTAGGAATATCCTCCGTCGGAACGGTTGCCTTCTGTTCGAAATTATTGAAAACACTTATTTCTCACTGTTATGGACTTTTTCGTAGTCCCTCTTTTTCTTGTAAAGAGAAGAACTACAGAACATGACTAATACAGCAAATTACTCACTTAAGGTGCGATTTAGAATAACTCCTGTGCGAATCGAAATGAGGCGACATAAATGAGGAACCATCATTTTGTTGAAAGCGCTGAATTTGGACTTGGAACGCGATAGTTCTGTTAGAAAGCAGTTTTCGTCAATGTTATGCAGTGGGAAGAAAGTGTACATAGGTCCTCATCACATCCTAAAATTTTGGCCAAGTAGCTCAATCCTAAGTTAGGTTATGATGGAAAGTTCTACCTTGAACATGTCACTGATCATATCATTTCGGCCGCGACTGTACATACTTGTGGTGGTATTGAGTGATTAAATGTGCAGCATCCAACACATCTTAAGCATCTATTTTGTCGACATGAAGGTCATACTGCAGTATTCAGGTGAACAAAGTGCATTTCAAACGGTTCTTCTGTAGCGAACACCAAGTTGGTCGTATATAAAGCAGGAACCGTTTTTGTCGTCTTGCGACCTCGACCGATCTCGTTCGGTAAGTGCGTTTTCCATTCTCATTGATGCATTCCAACGTGGCATTTTGCAATGATTCATGAAAGTAATTTAAAAGGCTAGAATTCTTGCCAGCACCGGTGGCAAGGCGATCCCTGCTTAGATATTACCGACTCTACCAATATTAATGCTTCCGTGAATTTAGAAATCCATGCTGATCAAGAATACCACCAAGTTTATCATGTTGCTCTTCTCTCTCTGCTAAGAACCCCTTTGGGTATCTGTTCTCAGACATTCGCTCAGCTCTGTCGTCGTTGAAGGTGGGCCCTGCAGCCGTGGGTAGAGGTGCAAATTCTACAGTACTCCATGACCAGTGTTGAATGAGTGTGCCTGGGCAGCCTCACGCATTCCAGCAACTGGCATGCCACATCATTTCGGGTCCACCTCTTACAAATATGGAGGGGTTCTGGGGCAATCTGAGAACTGTTCAGTTGCTATCCGGTCGCTATTAGACAGGAATTAGCATTTCATGTAAAGTTCGGTCAGAAATCGAATGGCGATAGAATATCAACCCAACAGCAGCAAAACAACACTTGAATAGAACTCCAACCCGCTTGATTCAATAGAGAATTATGAAAGGTGACTTCTCGTTCGATCGTTCTTTTTTTTTTGAAATTTCGCCGGCATACTCCAGCAAACGTAATGAGCTCATGGCTCATGGCCAACTGGTGCGGATATGAACTTTTTTGTCGCATGAAATGGTTTTTCTTTTTGGTTCTGGTCAATCCTACAGGCTTGGTTGAACGATGGTCAACATATTAAGTTCACTATTGAAACCAACTGTGCTTATTTCGTAATATTACGATTTCTCTTCCTCTACCACTGAAGTGTTACTGACACGTATTGTTTTTACATCGATGCACACTATAATCATCAAGACCTCCAGATTAAAATTTTCAGTGGACAGTGCCATCTATGCCGTAGCTTCCAGATTTCTTTTTATTTCATGATTTCATCTTTTTGAAAGCTCTATTGACTTCTTAGTAGCAGTTTTTACACTCAAATTCGACTGAAGGGGTGTTACCGGTTTCTTCTCAAAGGCTCCCCATACCATCTCAAACGCCGTCGAAACCTAATGCTTCACACTGCCATCTTAAACGTCTCTGCCACATTCAGCTTCCTGACTTCACCTTCACTCACATGTGCTCCTTTTAGAACATACGACATGTAATCATATCTAGTCAACCTTAGCATGTGTTGTCAAAAAGGATACCTTTAACAGTACCATTCTCCTTTGATTTACTGACTTGACTTCAATGAAATCGTCGTTCTGTTGGATCCTCTGTCATTATTTTCTGAATCTCAGAATCATTTTAAATGAATTTCAAGGTTGACGCTGTTGCAATTGCGTTCTAGGTAAGCGAAAGATATCACAGTTGTGAGAAGGACATAAGGAATCTCTATCTTCTTCATGTACTGGACAGCGTGTGCAACGGGAGACGAGAATCACGCGCTCTGTCTACGCAGACTCATTACTATCTAGCCACTATCTACTATCGCGCGTGGCAGCATCGAGATTCTTCCAGTGGACACCTGATCACACCACGGTTCTTTCGTTCTCTGGCTGCTTCGCGTTGTTTCTTCACTGGATATGAGTTTGCACTCCTCAGAATCATGAAATTCAGAGTAATCCCAAGCATAAAATTTTGAGCATGTACACCATCTAAAGTTCACTTGACACTACATTTTTCTCTTACTCTGAGAAGACCTTCACAGTGTTGCTTGTCGGTCCTAGGAAGAATTACCTCATTAGGGAAAGCATGACCCTCAGAGTGTTAATCGATGGTGTCTCGGTTCCACGTGCTGCTCGTCCTTGTAAAGGGTGCGGAAAAAGTAACGTTCGCTTGGAACCGCAGTGAGAACTTTAACGGATAGCTGAAGTCTGGCCAATTTTTCCGTTTCGTACTGAAAAAATAACATACAGTGTACGACTGAATCCATCTAACTTACTCTCAATTTCTTAAAGGGTATTCACGAAAACCCAATGGATGGAGTAGATAGAGTGTCTAGAACGCCTTTATCGTACAGTCAGAGATTGGAGTAGTAAAGCGTTCATTTGCTCACTAGCGAGTGAGAAACGATCCGTTTTTTCTACAGACCCGTTCACTCATTCATTGCCTTCATCATTTGTAATTCAGAAAAATCTTGTGGGAGGACACACGGCTTGCTACTAAAATTAGATTCGTTCTTGTATCGTTTTCAGTAACTTAGGAATAGAACGGTTACACTATATCTCGTATTCATGTTCGACCACTTATATATTTCAGGTCTTCATGAGAAGCGGCCAGTGTATTTTCCGCACCCTTTATGAAACGGCTTATATGGAACTCTAATGCGGCCTTGTTCCGTACTCTATGTTCATTGATGTGTGCTTACATTCCCAAACAATCATGGTTGACTGAGCAACTTTTGTCCGATCAACCTCTCGATGGGCTTGGTGAAACTTCGATGTGCTGTAACTGTACAAAGAACTGATTCCCCCCCCCTCCGCTCCTTTGCCCCGTCCTCCTCCTAGCTACTCCAAACGAGCTATGTTTTTCTATGAGACACATTTTCTAGTAGTATTCTGATGTGTGCAAGGGGAGGGTTGGCGGAGCGTAGGGACTCACTTGGAGGTACGGACAACTACGGGAATAGTGCGCAGGGTGCTTTCGTTGTAGGATACATTTCTCCTGCAGCCATGTCTTTTTCAGAGCAGCGGGAGTCTTCTCCCACCCCGCGTTGCACTTTGCTACTCTATGTCGTCATAATTGAAGCTCAATGGGCCTAATTCTTGCCTCTCCTTGGATCACAGGACTTCTTGGGGTTCTGATCCTTGACCGGGCGAGTTACGGAACAACGCTGAGAGTGGGCGACACGGAGCTGTGCGAATAACGCGACAAGGAGGTAGAATTCCGCCGCACAGCAGTATAGCCCAGGCAGTGGGTCGCATGTCCTTTCCGTTTAACAATGGCCTACAACGTAAAGCCTCCTGCGAGATATTTCCGAAAACCATTTTACCCCTAAGTCGATCGCAAAAATTTTTGGTTCGACATTGACATTATTGTGTAGACTGGTTCTTAGTCATTTCATTTGCTACTCCTTGCTGTGCTCTTCCAGGGCGCACTTTGACAGTGCGACTTGTTGCTGAACTAGAGAACCAAAACCAATCAAAATAAAAAAAGGCGAGAAATTCGACGTTATTACAAAATTGGAGCCTCTGTCATCATCAGAAAATGCACAAAGCATTTCATCTCAATTAGTGGAGATCCACATCAGTAAGATGGATGCCCCACGAAGGAAAACTACAGAGTATGTTTTTTATAAGATGTGCTGCTTCTTTCTATGTTCAGAAACCCATCACCAACTTTTGGAATCAATTAAGCAGTCGCATGCAACACCCCAACGCCGAGCCTGGAACCGTTGTAAAGCAATGAAGAAGGGAATACCTAGGAGAGCACACGACCATCACGAACAAGTCTCTCAAAAGAAATTCACGTCAAAGGAGTTCCTAAACATGGCGTCATTCTTACCTATTTCCTATTTCGGTTGTACAAATACCGCTGAAGAAATCAAGCACCAGCTATCAAGAAGTCGCATGTACGAGGAGTTCTCTATATGTGGTTCTTGAGAGAACTGACAACATAGTTCGTTTGTTGAACCGCTCATTCCAGACACTGGACACTCTCTTTGCCGAAAGTATTTAAAGAAGGAAATTCATCAAAATCTAGAAGGACATATTTTCTACTATTGTATTCCTCTCATCATCACCTCAATTTTTTAGAAGAGATCACATTCCTGCATACGTTTTCTGGCCTTCTCTGCGAACGACTTCTCTATAACTCCTTCTGTTATTTTTTATTTCAGTCATCAGAATGGGTAATACAACGATAGCCACGGCACTTACCTGTACAATAGGCGCCGCTACCGTGCTCTCCGTTATTACCCTCCTCTATCTGGTCAATGAGATCAACACCTTCCATAACAATGCAATCGAACAGCTCTCAGACTTCAAGGTAACGGTTTGACTTTTGTTATAACAACGCTTTTCGCTCCTATTGTTTTCTGCAGGACTTGGCCAACCTTGCTTGGATGGAGATCAGGCCTACGCAACAGCCGGTGCGAGAAAAAAAGGCAAGCAACTATGGCGTCTCCCTGCCTAATTCGAAATGCCACTGTGACACACCACCTGGAGGTTGTCCCCCCGGACCACCCGGACCCCCTGGCCCGCCAGGTGAACCGGGAATCCCTGGCAAGGCAGGTGCACCAGGAAAGCCGGGTCTTGATGGCATTTCCATCATACCTTCCGTTTCTGAGGGTTGCATCAAGTGTCCTGCAGGACCTCCTGGACTTCCAGGAAATGATGGTCCACCTGGGCCACCAGGACCGCCCGGTGTACCAGGACAAGGATCAGTCGGTGGCGGTCAAGGACCACCAGGACCGCCTGGACCGATGGGAGATGCTGGAGCACCAGGTAAACCAGGAGACGCTGGAGCACCAGGTCAGCCAGGAAATCCAGGACAACGCAGCACTGGTTTACCGGGACCTCCTGGTCCTCCTGGACCATCAGGACCACCAGGACCAGCTGGAATGGGTGGTGGAGGAGGCGGTTCGGCAGTGCCTGGACCACCAGGACCACCTGGACCACCAGGCACCCCCGGAAGACCTGGTCCAGATGGACCGCCCGGAAATGCTGGCGCAGCTGGTATGCCTGGAGGCGATGCACATTACTGCCCTTGTCCTCCACGTGGGAAGAACGTATTGCGTACATATCGCGCAAACAGTGCTGGCGAATCACATCAGAGAAATCCTCCTGTTGTTTCGTCAAGAATAGCAAGAAATACCAGAGCGCCAGTGATCGGACGTCCTATAATTGTTAGAGGATCGGGTATCCACGCCCAAGAACGAAGGAGAAACGTATGAAGATGAAAAGTCTGTTGAGGACTACATTTTCATTCTTGTGTTTTCTAGAAAATAAATAGTGTGCAAATGGTTCTCAATTGCTCAGTTGAAATTCAATGGAATTGAACACGGTTCCGCTACGCTTACACATTCTGATTTCATCCCATCAATTAAAAATGGCGTCTAAGAAGCAAACTCTGTGTGCCGCTATGTAATAAAATGTGACTTCACCAGAAGTATTCCTTGAGCAGAAAAATATCGAGCAGAACCGTTCCTTTTATCCTATGAAACAGAGCATCGAAGGTAGACATATTGTAATGTTACACTTTAGCTATCAAACCTGTTGAATTTTTAGAAAATTCTGAGGCAGATGCACATCTCAAGGAAAACAGAGCGAAACCTACCTATTTTCACAGTGCCAGACGATCAATAAGTTTTCCTCATTCATTTTCTTGAGGACCTTCAGTATGTTCAAGAAGCAAAACTACTGCAGATGCTTACCAAGTATTGTCAAATATTATTACCGTGGCTATCCTAGCCGTGGCTTGTCAGGAAGGATAAGATGTTTGGAGGTCCAGCACTCCAGCATGCAGATAGCGCCACTCTGAAGTTCCTAAATGAGGTGTTGAGCGTCGAAACGTTAAGCCGCTTTCAATATACGTGTCCGTCTTATAAAATAAATGGAATTTCATTATTCAAGGTGTAGCAGACCCGCTAATTAAGCAGAGTTGGTGACACGGATAAATGGTGAATGCTCTCTAAAATTCACAAACATCAACTCGCAAGATCAACATGTTACCACGTCTAGATTGAAACATACGCGAATGCTATCGTTCGTGTTCTCCATCTTCAGTCCGACGCGCCTCTTGCCATTGAAAAGGAATTCCAAACCATTCTACAAAGCGGAGCTAAAACTTCTCAATTTCTCTTATTCCTCTCTTCAGTTCAGGCGCTCTCCCCTTTGGATCAAGAGAAAACGGAGAAAGTGCTCAACGCATAAAATCAAGTGAGTTGATCATTTCACAAGTAGGGCTAGAGCAGGGCTCAACTAATTTAGAGATCAACAGCCAGAAGTACCAGACGCTTTCAAAAATTTCGAATACATCGACTCATTGTTTAATGAATGAATGATCTGTTGGTTGATCCATCGGTTGCGTGCACCGGCACAATTTTTGAAGATGACCTCTACGAGATCGTCCTCTACTACTTCAAAGATCAGTAATTTGTTTTGACGACAACATTTTTTTTTATTTTTGGACACTTTTATTAATATTACTAATGTTGAGTCCTTCTGAAACTCTGTCACAGCTCATGCGATCTTGATAACAGCATCTTGGACGAAATGTAATTTTTTCTGTTATATCAAAACCTCGCCCGATCAAGAGCTTCTTTTCCAAGAAGTTGCAAAGTAGGCACACATCAACAGGAATGAAAAGCCCCACCGAAACAATGAGACTTGAAAAAACTCGAGACAACGCAAACAATAGAAACTTAGCTATGTAATCCAAAAACATATTTATTTATTAATTTTACTTCTTTATTTAAGCTCTGAGGATGTGCCATCTTGTATCCTATGAAACGAAAAGAGGGGAGAACAAAGGACCATATACCCAAGTTGACGGATTGAGACTAGAAATCCAGAACTAACAGCTATCAAAGTGACAGCTATCCGTACGCTTATCTTTCTTACCCCTGAATGTGAATGTGACCTCAGTTTTTTACTCGATTCCAAACTAGTAATGGAATAGTTTGCTTGCCGATGCAAAGGCTGCCCAGCGAATGAAATGGTTCTGGACTTAGATCTGTTTTTAACTGCTGATGTCCAACCACATTTGTAATACTGGCTGGAAAAAGGTATTGGACTTGTTAGATAATAACATCCCAAGAACGCATCTGGAAGATCTAGTCTAGGGCGGGCGCTGTGGCATCTCTTTAATCTAGTACGAACGCTAGGTGTAAGCTTAAAGGCAGTGTGTCACCTCGTCTCATGGGCTACGGATATCATCATACACTAGACCTTCTCGTCACGCTGATTCCAATAATGTACGTCATAATGCATAAAAGTGACGGTAACCCCGTTTTCGGAGAGACCGAACAGGCAGTTTACGGACCACCTGGGCGGAGCGGTCTGTGAGAGTGTTGGCTGCTCGCCACGGCTGCAACGTTGACCAGTACGCCTAGACGTGTTCGATCGATGAGATCAACGGCTTCACATGTCCATTCGGCTTGACGAACTGTTCCAAATTCCATCTCGAAAAACTTTTAAATATGGGTCTAGAGGCTGTTTTTAATATTTTATGTACACCAATGGATTCAGCGCATCAAGGAGATTCAGAATCCGCCAACACAACACGGAAACGAGATGACACACTGCCTTTAAGTAGAAGCTCTTCGGCTTCTACATTTGTCCACCACCATATGACCCGACACAAGATAGACTCTGTTCGACAGAAGTTCTTGAATGCAAATAGGAAAGCCCAATAGGAAAGGGTTCCTGTAGACACATGCGCGACGTTATTGTGTTTGTTTAAGACTTGTTGCAGAAGCTGAAACCCAGGTCGTCATCCATGTAGCAAAATAGCAATGCTAGAACATAGCTGACGAAGATAACAAGACTAGATAGCAGTGGCGGACAGCAGAAAGTGGGCGGGAGGGGGGGGGGGGGGCGTGGGAAAAAAGTGGGGTCTCGGCCACTTTGGGGACCCAGATGGAAATAAAATTAATAAAAATATTGATTATAATAATAAATAATAAATAAAAATCATATTGAAAATAATAA
>KN726248.1:30254-43640 GCA_000816745.1 Ancylostoma duodenale
CCACTGCAGACTAGGTATACGTATCAGTAGGCTATCTAAGAAATAGTAGTTGTACCATTCCTCCATCTTATTACATGTAAGGTATAGGATATGTGCTGCAGTTGTACATACACACCTGTTTTCTTTTATGGTTAGGCTGCAAGTGTGCCTGTAAAGATAAGGGTTGTGGTGGCAAAGGAAAACTTCCGAAACTTCGAATATCCACTTCTGCTCATTAGTGGGACGACTGGCTTTTTGTGAACCATGAACTTTTGTGACAGTAATTAGATGGATTTTCCGCTGATACCTATCACGACTATGTATTCCTAGGTTCTGGTTGTAGTCTCACGGTTCCCATAGCCTACGCAGCTTCTCCAAAGAATCTTCTCAATTCTGGAAGAGATCAAGTCTGCGAAAAAAATTTCTTGCTTCAACTAGGGATGTTATCTGGTATTGCAAACACTTTTCTTTGAAATGTCCTCGCCTCTTCTTTCATCTTTTTTCACCTCTCTTCCATCTTCATTTATCTATCTCTATTCATCAATGCATCGCGCCCTTATCTGGCTGCACATCTTGAGTCTATTCATAAATAAGTAAATAAATAATATCTTATGTGTGGGCCAATAGAACACATGTTGCTCGTTGCAATAGTTGGTACCGCTGTTCAGGCAGTTTTAGCACATCTTCACCTTCCAGAAAATTCTGGGCGACCTTTGCTCAATCATGAAAATCCAAAGCTCATTTCTCGTGGTAGGCACTATCAGGTGCGAAAATCTGTATTATTATATTTGGAGAGTTCGGAAGAGCCCCGAGTCTTAACACATTAGATCATGTTTAGCTTAGTACGAAGAGTCACACGAATCACCTTTGACCTCAATTTGGGGAAGAGAGAATTACCCATGGTGGAGGAGACACCCCTAGAATGTTACTGCATAATTGACCTCCACAAGGCCTGGTAATCACAATCATTGATCCGTGGACTGACAAATTCTGCTAATAGTTGTGAGTTCACTCTACCCAAAACGTTTATTGTGGTCGGATTAAATCTATAAAAGTCATTACGTGGGAGTTTACGGATACCAGCAAATCGCAGATTTTGGCCCTCATCAATAAAAATTTCTTCCCAAGAGAATTTACCGACAAAATGGCTGCGTTTTAATACTTTTCTATCGTCCTAGAACGTCTACAGCTGTCATATAAATTGAACCTCTGAGCATCACGATAGCAGAAGTTATGGAGGAAAGGTGGAAAGGCCATATAATTTTGGTCTGCAGTGTATCTCGCATTTCCGTGCAAACTCTGTCCAAAACATGTGAATTACTTAAAAACAGTTTTTTTTACAATTTTGCACAGAATTGTTCATATCCTTCCCTCCAGCGTTGTCTGACAATTCGAACCGGATAAATACACATGATTAACTCTGTGATGGTACATTGCTACTATTTACAAACCACAAATCTCGTATCCTCTTCATCCGAAAATCGGATGAACGGGGTGTGGGACGAACGTCTTATTCTTAATTTAACTAATTTCCAATAGGATGTGGGACGAACATCTTGTTCTTAATTCAACTAATTTTCATCTTCATATTCAAATGGAAGGCTCAACATTCTACAAAGCAACGCATTGCATAATTTGTGATCTCATTGCAGTGAATTGAGTAAAATGGAGAATGTATACTTTTGTCGCGCGTAAGCTGCGTCACGTTGTGGGGTTGAGCTGTCGGTATGAGTTATGCTACGACAAGGAAATCAAGGCATGGTGTTGTTAGCTCGTGAGTAGGTTCTTGCGAGACTTTGCTGTGAAACGTCTCAAAAATCCTTTTCAAGTTTTGTTCGTTCTGCCGTCGCAAGCATGCTCAACGAGAGATGGAACGAATCTCTCAAACTATTCCTTGTACCGCTCACGACTAGACTCGCCCAGCATTCACAGGGCCCATTTACCGGTTTTTCGCGAATTTCTCATCAAGGAACTCAGAACAACAATAACCGGTGACTGTGGTTATGCCGTAACCCGTCTCGATATAATGACCATTTGGAATAGGAACATATGCGTCTCACAGCGCAAAATAAAATTTAGATTTATGGGTATGAAATATTGCAAACGGTGCATCCATTTCTACCTGGAAATGTTTGGAGCACTTTACAGCAGTAGAGATGCCGCCCTCATCTATGGAATGATTGATGGTAAGCTACGTCTCGCTAGGGGAAGTATGATGACGTGCAGTCTCGTTTAATCTCGTTCCAAGGTAATTTATTAGTGAATGGAATTCACATGATATTTACTTAACTACGATCTTATCGCTATGCAGCAATTCAAGGTTGTCGAGGGTTTTTTTTTTGCAGGCTCCATCTGTTTTAAAGTCTCGCGGGTTGTCACTTCGTGTTTGCGTGCTGCTGCAAAATTTACCTTCACTCTAATTGAAGAAAATGTACAGATGATCAAGCCGTTACGGGGAAACCAGTAGGACCACCTTCATACTATAATACTTGCAGCTCCTTAAAGCAAATGAATTTCAAAATTCAATGAGCAACAACCACTTGCTCTGCCCCATCATTGCCACCCATGTTCATAGTAGTAGATTTGGGCTTGAGTTTGAAAATTTGCAATGCTTTGAGAAGAAAACGGCAAAAAAAATAATTGGAAAAATTGGGGATTGTCATTTGACAGATTGGTAAAAGTGTCGGTGAGGGGCAGCGCTAACAGAACCTCTCTCCTATCATATCCTCCTGGATGCCCAAATTTTTGCTACAATTGACGGAGGATTCACACGATCAGTGCTTCAAATTTCTCGAAACAATAAGTGAAAAGGAGACATGTGACTCTGTCCACATCAGTTTACGGTGCAGTTCCGCTACACAGCGAACATTTCGAAATGGCGACGGTGTCCTTCAAGATTTTCACAATGTAATGTTTTGGCATACAATCTTTACTCAAGATTTATTGCCGTTAAGGTGACTGTCGAATTGTTGCTGTATCGAAACAAAAAAAGCATTGAATGTATTTTTTTCACTGACTGTTAGGTGTGACATAGCTTGCAATTACGATCCAAAAAAAACCTACACAATTAAGCATTTGGTCCGCCACTGAGAATTCTCTTGGAAAATGTTTGACTTCCACAAAAATGATTGATTACAAAATTGCAAAATCATAGTATAATTAATACATAAAACCACGTTCCACTTCATATTCGCAGGAAATGAGCTGTGCCCATAGAAATCCTCCCTTCAGCCCAGCTGAGCTAGGTTGACCCAGTCGACTGCCAAAAGACTCGTTCAAAGGCAGCTCAGCTGCCTTCCCATGTTGTAGGATAGTCAGCCCAGGGGTAAGCCGGGCGTCTTCGGCTTCCTATTTGCCATCCCAACTGAGCTGAGGCGCAGTCCAGCTCAGCTTAAGGCTGGGCAGACAAAGAAAAGAAGAAATAGTGGGTCAGCCGAGTAGAGGCACGTAAGTTGCTCGTGAGGAAGTTACGTTGCTCTCCTCGGCTGACCCACTATTTCGGTCAGCCCGTGTAATATTGCGTAAGTGTGGGCTGCAGGCAGTCCACACCATTTAGGCGTGAAAAATGTTTTCGGTCGAGTTTACCTCACAATGATGCAATTTTCCAGCCCATGTTTCAGTTAATTTTAGCTTATCCATCGCTTTCCTTGTAGTGGAATGAATCTTGAAGATTGTTTCCACTAGAATCTTCAAGATTCATTCCACTTTCCTCTTTTTGCTTCGCTGTATTCCTGTTTGTAGAGTTTCAGTAAGCGTTAATTCTCTCAACATTTCAGTATCCCTGTTTGCAAAACCACCTGTGCGCGAGGATTCCATCCACCTACCCCCGACCCACTATGCTATAACACCATCCACTCTGCCATGCATCTGAAATGACAGGATGGCTCGTTCTGTCCCAGCAATGTCCCATGCAGCATCGATCGATTACTGAGGCAGCGATCTACAGCGCAGCCCAGCTACCTTTGCAATCGATGCAATCGGCTGCCGCTCGGCTGGCTCCGCCCCAATCCCTGCTCAGTTGGGGTGACAGCTCGGCTGGGCTGAAGGGGGGATTACTACGGGCATTGGACATCTATACGGTGTGAGTGCGTGACCAGACGTGTGCGGAAATGAAATTTCTAATTCGTAAAACGTTAAACATAGAACAGATGGCCGAAAATAGGCGTAAAATTGAAAACATAAAGCAGAAAACGAAAGTTCTCGTTCAACTCCATCTCTCTGACAGAAAAATATCCAAATTCAAATTTCTCCAATTTTTCCTGAATTCGCATGACTGCATGCTTTTCTCAACTCATGTTTGCTCGGCCATAAGAAGTTAAAAGCAGAAAGACTACCGGTTTTTTATGAGAGGAGGGGGGGGGGGTGGCTTTATTGTACTGGTTTCGCAGCTAGTATTTGGAAGGGTAGCGGCTCACTCTCTTTGCTTTAGTCTTCCGCATTTTTCCGGTCTGCGGACCGAATTTCAAAAAACATACGTAAAACGTCCGAACCGGTGGAAAGCGAAAATGGTCTCTGAAGGGAAAATGGCATATTATCCTTCTTACTCACCACCTCTCCATTATTTGCGTCCACATATTCATGACACTACTCATTCATACGTGTTTTTTTTTCAACAGTGAATCATGGTAACATTAACAGCCTTGGTGGAACAGAGCTTGAGCTGATTTTTTGCGCGAAAAGTTTCCGGTTCTGGCACTTCTATGTACTACTGAGACACTAGCAGGAGACATTCTTAAGGGTTAAGCGCCAGATTAAATTTTGTCATAATCTAATCTCTCATTTTTGCAGGTGTGAAAGTGCCCAAACAACATAAGAATCAAGTAAATTCCTCCAAGATCTCGAAGGTTCGCCACAATCTCAGGTAGTCGCGACGAAGCGGGTAGGTCGGACCTCCTTCCTTGCCCATTTTCGGTGCAGGGGTGATAATGTCACCATCTAGGAACAACAGAACGTGTTGTACATGTCCTGAAAAACTTCCTACTACTCTCACCCGCTAGACTTGTTCCGTTCTACCCTCAACGCGTCGCAGTCCACCCCCATCGCAGCGTTACATCGAGGTGTACATAAGCATATAATTGGAGCGCAGTCGTGTCTCTGCTTTGGTGGAGACTAGACGAGGTGGGTATGGGGCTCGTCTTGTCGGATACGGTGTGGTTTCAACCATCAGTGGATTCATTCTAAGTATTTCAGTTAATACCCAGATAACAGTTTTTACAGTGTAGGATGAGCTCAGAGTAGAAGCGCATACCTCAAAGTTACATCCGATCAGATTACTGACATGTTGCTATTGACACTGAAGCTTCCAGTAGTTATGTCAATACAAGTGTGTTCTGAACACTGAATATCAGGGTGAGCAGAGAAAAGCTAGTTTTTGGTGTAGCATCTTGAACAACAGTCACCGGCTATTCGAGAATTATTTAGGAAACAGGTTTGGTATCCTTGGTACCCACGAGTTTACTGGAGTTGGTTCCAGCTTATCCTGTTCCCTCGTGAACAATTGGTGTTCGGTTGACGAGATTTTTCCGAATAGACAATAGCGGAAGCATGATGATGTTCAACTGGAAACACTCGTAGTTGATTCCAAGTTCACCTTCTCTTACGAAAAGACTGATAAGATGCAGATTTTTTCTAGAGCCGTTCACCTTACCCTTACTACCTGTAAACCGTTCAGCACTATCAAGCACTAACGAACGACCCACGAGGTGCGCACATCTCGATCGTGCATTGCACCTCTTCTGATTTTGACGTCTTTGACTACGACACCTTTGCATTGGACAACGCAGCCGTCAAAAAAAAACAATCGGAGTAATCTTTGCAATTATATATCACAGCCGTTCTGATTCTATTCACTGAGAAAAGAAGCCGTTGGAACCCATTCTAGATCCTCAGTGGGAAAATGTTACCAAAATGGGTCCACTGATGTGGGATGCATGCATCGGCAGCCACTACGAGGATGACCCTCCGCAATAACTCTATAGCTCTAGTAAATTGCTGAGGGCAGCACCTACGGAAATTTTTGTGTATGATATTTGGTGTTTTCGGATGCTCAGCAATTGTCTCAAAAATTCTACGGAAGCTGCACAGTCGTAGATATCAGCATTCTCAAGATATTAGTTTGGCAACTAAGTAACAATGTTTGCCAATTTTTTAAAAATTTGCCACCCAATGTTTTCACGTAAATTATGAGCTAACATGTTAGGGATATCACTGAGATTGCACCAGTATATAAGGAAGCGGTTGGGGTGGTTGAACCATTTTTTGGATATGCGAACAATGTCTGCCACCAAATCGAGCATTCGAGGACGCTTGCTTCACGAGTACCAGCTGGGACACTATGCAGCAGTCGGAAGGAGAAACGTGTGTGCAGCGATGGGTCAAGATGTTCTTAAGGAGAGCACGACAGAATTTTGGTACAAGAATCGAGGAGGAAGTACGGAGGTGAAAGATGGCCAACGAGCAGGTAGGCCAAGGTCGACCAACAGGGCCCTCGTAGTCGAAGCCATTGAGGATAATCCAACGTTCAGCACCCGTATGTTGGCCAGCAGCCTTTACTGCTCACACACCACAGTGGAAAAAATTTTGTGCGAAGCAGGGTTTAAAGAGCGCCAAGGGAAAGGTTCCCGATGATCTGACCGCATCCCAGAAAAAGAGAAGGTTTGAGTGTGCTCGAGATCTATTAGATCGCCATAGAAAACAACCATTTTTGGACCGAACAGTGACGTGCGACGAAACAGATTGCCTTCGACAACCGCCGCATGAGCAAGCAATAGCTTCGTCCATGCCAAAGGCCAGTACCGGTGCCAAAACCAAGTCTGAGCGCGCAGAAGGTTATGTTATGTGTGTGGTAGTGGGTTGGATGGATTATTCATTGGGAACTCGTCGAAATTGGCCATACCATAGACGATGACATCTACCCTATACAGCTGCAACGAGCAAACGACAAAATTAAGCAAGCTGGACTGCGGCATCTTTTCAGAAGAGGACCCATTCTACAGCAGGATGATGCCCGGCCTCATACTGCGCATCAAACCCTGGAAAAAAATCAAAGAGCTAGGCTGGGAGCTTCTACCTCACCCTCCTTACAATCCAGACGCTGCTTCAAGCGACTATCATCTTTTCAGGTCGCTTCAACATTATTTGGCAGGAGAGCGTCTCACGAATGTAGAGGAGGTCAAAGACCGTCTTACTAGTAGATTCTTCGAGTCAGAACCGGCGCAGTTCTACAAGAATGGGATTAGGAAGCTACCAGAAATATGGCGAAGGATTGTACATTCAAAAGGAGGCTACTTTGATTTATTCTCTTGTCCTCCTTTTTTTCAAATAAAGTTTTCCATGTTTGGTCTCGCCAAGCCCAAGAAATTAGTTGCCAGACTAATATAAAGATTAGATGTGTGCCAGCATTGGGTTATAATGAGTTGAAATGAATGGGTGTTTTTGTTTACAATCACTTTGTTTCCTTACGATAAACTTGCTTCCATTCCTCCACCCTTCAATTTCGAGCCTATCAACTCAGCCATTATCGGCCGTAATCGGACTAAAGTGATGGCAATGAAAATCGCTGTTCCCGCAGGATTTGACAAATTTGACCACTGGGTTCGCTTTCATCATTATGCGAAACCTGGAGATATAGCTAGATCTGTGGGAGGAAAATTAGCGTGGGTGCCGCCTTTAATTATTGGTAAAATGATATTCGGTGGTGATTTCGGATGTACGAAAGTCCATATTGTTGGACGTCCACAAACATCTCTCCTACAAGTAGAAATGCTTTTTCAAATGCACATTTAAGTATTCGTTGTTTTCATCACAAATATGAAATGATATGAAGTCGTGAGAAACAGCTCCACAAACGAATATGTAAGCAAAAGTTTTATTACAGAATAAGCACATTGTGCCGAACTATTTCGATTGAGTGGTGTTGTTCATCTGAACGACTCAGGTGTTATTCATGTACAAGAATCAGAATGACCTCAGGAAAACGATAATATAATGGTTTGTGAAGTCAAGAAGTGATTCAGTCCAGTGTTTCACTTTCTTACGAACTAACAATGCTATGAACTCCACCTAGATTCAAGCAAATCTCACAAAGTATGAACTCAGTTTGGTGGTGTAATAAATATACATCATTTTATGTCCTCGTTAATGGAAAATGAGAAGTTTCCGTCCCTGAACCAACCTTGTTACTGGTTTCACAACATGTAACTTCCTGAAGAAAAGGCCCAGTCAGAAAGTTCCCCATGCAGTAAATGGTGGTTCATTTCTACAGTTATCTTGTGAAATATGCCTCAAACTTCAAGGGCTATAACGTTTAATAGGTTCGATAGAATTCATGTCAAATGAACAAAATTAACTGCTGACGTGCAGCAAAGGCTCATCTTATTCAAAATGCGCCTACTAATATAAATCACTGATCGCTATAATCACACTATCCACTAAATGTCATTATTTTCCAGAAGGTGCAGTTCGTTTCGGACAAGGGCAGTAACGTCCATCTTTTCCGGGCGAGCCACCTGTGCCAGGATTTCCGGGCATTCCGTCTGAACCAGATCTTCCCTGGTTACCCGGTGGTCCCGGTGGTCCCGGAGGTCCAGGCATTGCCGGAGGACCACTTGGGGCAGGCATTCCAGCTTGTCCTGGTGGTCCCATTGGGCCAGGTGGACCAGGAGGTCCTGGTAGTCCACGGCTGCGTTGTCCTGAGGCACCTGGCTCACCTGGTACTCCAAGTCCTCCTGGGTTTCCTGGTTGTCCTGGATCTCCCATTGGTCCAGGCGGTCCTGCTGGTCCTTGACTGCCACCCATCCCCCTCGCTCCCGCTTGACCAGGCGGTCCGGGTGGTCCTGGTGGTCCATTCTGACCAGGATTTCCTGGTGGCCCCATGGGGCACTTAATGCATCCAACTGGTCCTTGGCCGGCGCCGACCTGAATGCCATCGTGCCCACGTTTCCCCGGCACACCCTGTTTACCAGGCTCTCCAGGAGGCCCTTGTTGTCCAGGTGGACCGGGTGGTCCAACAGGGCAACGTGCAGATACTGGTCCGCAGTTGCAGTGGGCTGGCCATTGACGGCGCTTGCGAACCTCTCCAAAAACGAGTGTTCTTTTCTCACGACGGCCGATATAAGATGGGTTCATTGCATGCCATGCCGAATTCGCCAGATCCTGCAAAACAGGCTGATTACAGTGAATATCGTGTTTGTATGCTTATTAGTGTATTTGTGTGGTGAATAGATACCTTGAAATCTGAGAGCTCTTCAATCGACTCGTCGTAAAAGTTGTTAATATCAAAGTAGATTTGGAAAAGGGTGGCTATCATGCACAATGTGGCGAAGGCTGTGGCACAGAGCGCTGATGCAACGATCTTTGTGTCACCCATTTCGTTACCTGGAAACAGGATCACTACGAACGATGTGCTGCATGAAGGATGGGAAGAAATGAAGATATTCGAACCCACTAACGTTTTGTTCGCTACAAATGTAGCTCCATGACAATCTTATTTTCTCAAATTTCGCTGACTTACTTCTAGCACTGTTCTCAGAGCGTTGGTCAAATTTTCTAAGTACTATGCAAAAAAGGGTCGCTATCTCTCCCAACTTGCATCATTACTGGGGGAAGTTTCGAAGGAAAAATGAGATTGTAGACAAGAACCTATTCATTTCCCGCTACATTTCACATGGTTGATGAGTGGAAACGTATGTGATCTCTCATATCTAGGGAATGCTGATGCCTTCCTCGGCCAACTTTTGTGGAACTGTTCGGACCAATGTACAGGCTCTGAACCGCTCAACATCTCGAATATGTTAATTATCGAAGGCGCCCATCTAAATTCCAGAGATATATTGAATTTTCATATTATTATTGTTGTCTGTTCTGTTTTCATTTCGTGCATGATCCTTACACGAAAAGTAAACATAAGAGTGGGTTCTCTCCTGCACTCATCAGGAAGGTGAACGAAACTCACTACATTGTGTTTGTCATGTTATGCCTAATATGTGCACTTATTTCTGAAGGACATCTTTTAAATGTTTCTTCAAACTTTTCGACAACAATTCATTAGTTAGAAGGTTGTCTGCAAGTTGTTTTGGGACAAAGGTGGGCCGGCAACTTGTTCTTGGGAGTTAAACCTGATATTGACGAACCGTATAAAGTTCTTCTACCCCACCAGATTGTTATGGTTAAACACTATTCTCTACCTGACATTTCAGCGCACGTATGTTGTGCTCAAAAAATCTGAAAACGGACGCAGCCGTTTACGGGTTTCATTTTTCGTAAATAAGTGGAACCACTGGTGGTTTCGACCTCGACTCTTGGTGCTTTCATCGCATCACAAGATCGGAAAGTGACAAAGTATCATGAGACCTTTATAGCGCACAGGTCTAATCAACTGGAACCACTCCCAGACATACGACTACGACGATGTCCTTGAAATTTCAGGTGGAAAATGAAGATCCACCGTAATAACCTGTGATGGTAGAAGAATTTCCTACAATTCACTTTATCATGGTCCTCAGTGAGAAAAATGAAGGAAGCATAAACTTTTACTCATTATCAGTGGAAAACGACTAGGAAAACCACGAAAAAAGTTTCGCTACAGAGCATTTTCAACATTTCTGACGAAAAAGCATTTCACACAATTATAGGACCTCAAATTTAGAGAATTTCAGTGAAATTTATTACTTTGAGGGCATGCAAAAATTTTCATAGAATTTTTCATTCACTTTTCTACTTTGCCACTGATCGTGCCCACTGAAATATTAATATAAGACATCTAACGACAACCGCAAAAGGAATAAAGTCCCTGCTATGTATTCCACACACCGCGTCACCTTCATTCACTGCTGCAAAGCTAACCAACCAAAGCTTACCCGGTTCTGATTTTATCGGCGAGAAGAACTGGTAGCCCATTACCTCTGGAGCACTGCTCTGGAGAAGGAATAGAGGGCCAGCGGAATGTTAGCGAGTTCCCCAGGAATGTAACGCGCCTTTTATAGAGTCGATTCTGTTGCGATCAGGAATGGAACATTTTTCCAGAAACAATTCTCACTAATATTTAGCTTTTTCACTTTGCTTTACGCTAGTGTACAGCTAAACGCAATTCTTGTGCTGCCGTGCTCTTCGTTGTTTTCTAACTTCAATGATTAGATAGTAACTGAAAAGAGGAGAGCGGCTTAGATTGATGGGCCAACTGTCGGTTTCAGGTGTGTATCAAGACGCCATTTACTGTGGTGAGAACCAGTTAACTTTTTAGTATTCCTGTTTGTGCACATATTAGCTAATATATTAAAACAAAAGCAAAGTTAGTAAGAAACGTTCCCAAAGGATTCGGAACTCAGTTTGCACGGAAGGCATTTATTTCTCTTCCCTTAGTGCAAGTATTATGTGTTTGAGATGAGAGATGAATGCTGTGGAAGTGCAGAACGCATCCCAAGAGAACTGCACTCTCGAAACAATTCGCAGACAATGTCGCAGCCGCAGTCCCTGCGTTACCAGACTGTACAACTTACCGGTTCTTCAGAATTACACGGAACCTACGTGACAAACATCCTACTTATGTACCTGTTTGGAAAGGTTACAAGAGAAAGCATGAGGTCCACATGAAGATGAGAATGGTGATGTCAACAGTTGGATCGCCACGTCAGTAGGTTCAAAACATGTTGTAGCAAGCAACCTGCACAGAAATCCTGGAACAATAAAAACATTTTGCGTTCACCAGATACAGTCTGGTAGCCCAGAACGCGCACCAGGGTGGACTTTGTGTGCAATTGCGACCGCAGTGGTTCCGGCCGGCCGTCGGCTTTTTCGATCCATTTTTACACTTTATTTTGTAAGTTTTGATATGTTTTTGATATGTAGGTGATGTGATTCTTTCCATTTTGATGCCACTGTTTCCGATGGAACCGGTCGATAGCCCGGCCGATATCACTGCGGTCGCAATTGCGGACATAGTCCACCCTGGTGCACGTCCTGAACTACCAGACTATACATTCAAACAAAGTTCACCATTTGCATTGCTACGGTAAAAACCCCTTCACATGTATTGTCGAGCCAAAGGCCTATCAACGTCGCAAAGACTTCATGAAATCGTGCCTTGATGCTGTTTTTAGAAGGGTGCTGCTGTATGCTTAACATAAGCCCTTGCGTTTTTCTTCGGACGCACTTTTCACCACCTATTTGTTACCTCTGGGTACAAGTCACATTTCGGAAGGGCCAATCTTTCTCTACAAAGCTATTGTAAAGAGCTTTTCCTAAAACGACAGTATGTTTGAGTTTTAGGCCTGCGAATTGGAGCAATGAGCCAATGAAGCGGAACAGACAGCTATATACCTATCTTGGCATTCAGTTAAAGTTCGAAGCACCATCAAAACTAGGCAAGCGACTTCCACTATGTAAATATGAAGGAGAAGGTTTTTTTTCCGAAATGACTGATGTTCGAAGCTCAGAGAAGACATATCTGGTCTCAATGAAACCAACCACTTCGACAGAACAGATTTCTCTCAGGAGCAACTGGGAATGGCTCCAGAGGGATCGTATGGTCTAGATGGACATCACATTTCTCAAAACCACTAAATAACTAAGGTAATCCTGCTGAAAGGATCAAATCGCAACGGTCTAATCATCTCACCCCATAATAACGTCGGACCCCACGCTTGCCAGCATCTCCAAACTGGGTGTGCAACAGTTCCATTGCTGATTTTCTTCCGCGTTTATATTCCACAGACCTTACATGTCCAAATAGTATGAAGTGTTTTCTGATCCCTGTTCGATACAAGGACGAAATGGTGTTTTTGCCTCAAATTGACGTTTTTCTTCTTGAGCCTAAAAATTAAATGATTCAATATTCTGTGAAAATGCGTGGCGATTGTATTGTAGAGAAGGAAAGTCGTTTTCAGAAGGTGTAGTTGCGGATAAAATGACATTGAATCGGAAAAATCGCAACCAAAAAAGCGCAAGGGCTTATGTTAACACCTAATATTGGGTTGACGAAAAAGTTCTGCAACACTTTTTATTTCCATTTCTAAAACGCAGAAGGAGCTTGACAGTGGGATCTTCTGTCGGCATAAGGTGGTATGTTCTCGAAGCTTTCAAGTGAAGGGCATACGAGTGAAGCTCTATCAGTATCCAAGTAATATTCCCTTCGGCCAGTTGAGCCACACATCGCTACTTTGTCTATTATGGTTTCCCGCAAGGACACCCTATAAGAAGCGCCGACGCCAATATAAGTGCTGCGTTTGAAGGGACCGTCATTCACCATTCGAGTGTCCCTCGATAGTACCAGGGCTTTGACTCTAACGAAATGATGCTTGAAATCGCCTGTGCTCTGGACGTCGGCCGTTAATGACGACGATTTGTGGGACAACCTGAAGACGAGGTCAGATGCCGACAACTGCAAGTTGGCGAAGACACTCTATTCCGACT
>KN726248.1:55969-65992 GCA_000816745.1 Ancylostoma duodenale
ATATTCTCCCAGTCTGGCCGCAACGCCAACAGCGGTCTTCCAGTCTTCTCATGATCCTAGCCTTGGTTGCAAATTCCTAATCACGTATCTACACTTAAACCTATTTTCTGGTGCAATGATACTACCTACTGTTTTTGTCACATTTCTCCCACACCTATGGACCCGTAATGACCAGCCACTCCCAACTCACGGGAATATCTTTCAGGCGGCTTTAGTACCTGTGAACAATTAAGTGTAACCAATGCAGTGAGAATATTCACTTGAGATAATTCAAGCTTCACGTTATTGAGGTAATCCAACTGATGAGCTTCTGCTCTGGGAGGAAGTAGAGGTGGTCCACTGAGACAGAATGAGAGCATAGCGCACCCCTACTTTGCTGGCATATGTGCATTTTGGCTTTTTCCCCACTATTGGGTCAGGATAGATCCATTCTTCATTGATGCACCCGTATCTGGCATTTTTCCCACTACTGGGCCACCACGGATCCATTCCTTATCCGAGCACCCGTATCCTGGCGTTTTCCCAACTAATGGGCCCATGCTGGCACACTCTCTATCCCTGGATCCCAATCGTGGCATTCCCACCGCGGACTTATTCCTTATCAAAGCGGCGGTGTTGTGGCGTTTTCCTAACTACTGGGCCAGGCAGACCCACCTTCCATCCGTGAACCCGTATCCTGGCGCTTTCCCCACCATTCGGCCGGCCGACCCATTCTTTATTCGTGCACATGTATCTCAGCGTTTTCTCCACTATTGGCGCACTGCGGACCCATTCTTTATCCGAACACCCGTATCCTAGCTTTTCCCTTACTGCTGGACCATGGCGGACCCTTTCTCCATCCGTGGACCGGAATCGTGGCATTTTCTCAACTACTGGGTTAGGGCAGACCCTTCTCCATCCGATAACCAGTATCCTAGCATTTCTCCACCATTGTGCCACGGCGGACGCACACTCGTCCATCCTTTCATGGATGTCGTCATCCAGTGTGATTACTATTCGGAGGCAGTAACAAAGGGCCAGCAGAGGGGCTACTCTGCTCCGTACACTGCTGCTATGCAATGTCAAATCGTTGTAAATACTGTCTCGCCCGGAGGGCTCGGGCCCATCAGGGCGCGTTCCGCGTTCCCATCGCAAAATCTCGCCCTATAAATCTTCCGTATGACGTCTGAGCATCTCTCCCTCCACCATTGCCTATGCACAACACTGCACAAAAGATTTCGCAACACTCTCGCGGTCTGACACCAGAAAACCCTTACCTTGGACTCTTACCAGTCCTTATATAGGAGGATGTATTTTGATCCTTTGCTGTTCGGGAGTGTGATTTTCTGATCTCAGCTGGGAGTTTCCTTTCAAAAGTCATGTTCTAGTCCCACTCTTTCAATTTTTCCAGTCTTCCACTGCCTGGTGGTGTTATTCTGTGATTTCTTGGGGGGGGGGGGGGGGGTGCCCTTCACTGATTTCGGAGAAAATCACACCGGAACGGTGAAAAATCATACAAAGTATCGGAGCGTGGGACTACCCCACATTCTCCGGTAATTATACAAAGTATCGGAGCGTAGGACTACCCTACATTCTTCGGTAAATCAATATTTAGTACTAAAATGAATCTCTAAATCAACAAATAAGTGAAACATGTAAGTCTGCACTGTGTTTTTCCATCGCGTGACTGGCAAGTTGTAAGTAGTAACCACTCAGAAACAGCAGACAACATCAGAAATATACAAAGCCCACAAGACTGCTACCTAAAACACACATGATGCGTCCACGTTCGTTCCATTCGTGTCTCAAACTGAATCCGTCTGATTCCGTAGGTTTTGGGCCAAAACAACTGGGAAAACTATTGAACACCGGCCATCTCCAGTCCGCAACAGCAGCGAAACCATCGCGCCGCGTCTGCTAGCAGGCGCGACTCGAATTCGTCCCATCGCACGCGCCTGCTAGCATCGCGATGGCAAGGGAGGTCGCGTCGCGATGGAAAGGGCCGTCGCATGACGACGGCAAGGGACGTCGCATCACGGTGGCGAGGGACGCCGCGCCACGAGGCCAAATGCCAACGACGGACCGGAACGGAGGGGGATCCCAAGTGCAGTGGTTATCCTGCTCCGTATATTGTGCTGTAGCTGCTAGACCGCATTGAGGATTTGAATCACTCACTGTGCAAGGATGTCGAAAGTGCGGGTCCCGCGAGGATCTACCTCGCGGGATAAATCGGTTTTTCGTTTGACGTCTGCGCATCTCTCCCTCCACCATTGCCTATGCACAGCACTGTACAAAAGATTTCGCAAGACTCTAGTGGTCTGACGCCAGAAAAATCTGGACCCTTACCAGTCTTTATATAGGAGGATTCCCTTCAAATATCGAATGTATTTTTCGAATACTCGGATGGATTTGAATAATGAGTGTTAAATCTGAATATTCGAATGGTTCCTCGAAAAACAAGTGTCCCAAATGTGGCACAGGAGCGAAACTGGAACCATATTTGCAGGTGAATGCACAGTCCTAAATCGAACTTTGAGCTCACCGTTACGCTGAACTTCCTGCTAGCACGATGGGGCGAGGACACTGAGAGCGGAAGTGTGTGCGGCACGCGAGACGCAGACGGTGACCTTGTCGTTTCCCGGAAAAGTCCTCCAGAGGACTCTTTGCTCATGCTTTCAAGTTCATGGTTGCAGCCAGTCGAGCGTGCACTTACCCCTTCTCGGCGGAGGACGCGATTCCGGACAATATCCAGCTCATCGATGTTCCCACCGTGTCGATCACCATGACACCACGATGACTCCGGTTTCCTGTTGATGACTTCGAGTGCTAAGCCTTGCATCTTTCCAGATTGAATCCCACTTGTTTTATGAGCATGGAAAAGTATTTGAGAGCTTAACTCATCAAAATTAGGTTACGCAAGACGAGATTCACTGGCCGCTTGGGTTTTAATGTAATCTCATATATAACATAAAATCTGGGCCCGTAGTAAACCCCCCTAAACTTTAGATCAACTCAAATGAAATGTCAGCTCTGAGTTCGGCTATGTCACTTCAACGTTCACTGACTTCATACGTATCAAGATATGAAGCTGAACTCAAAGTTGGTAGCGATATCATGGGAGTTCAGTCAAAAACTCAACTAGGCGTTGAGCAAGTGGTCAACTCTGAGTTAACTGGCCAGAGAATTGAAGAAATAGCGTTGCCAGCATAGGAGAGGCCGATGGGCACCTCCCGAGCTACTTACGCTCAACTCACAGTTGGCATGCATAGTGACCGGTTGACGGGTAGTGCTTCGCGTAAATGGTTCAGTTTCTTCGAACTGACATGTTTCGAACTGATAACGCCTAGCATCGGTATATAAACGATGGAGGAAACTTTGTTCCGGTCAGGTACGGATGAGACGAACCGAACACGGACGAGCTGTGGTATTAAGAAAGCATTCGCACGGCATGTCACCCGCTACTTCGTCCAAGTGTTCTGTGGGTGGATTTCCGCGAAAATTTCGATTTCCCACCGCTGGACACTTAAGAATTCTCTCGGCGATGGCGCCCACTAGCGGGAAAATAGAAATATCTCGAAATTTGGGAATCCAACCAATCAATAGTCGATTCAACGTGGTTTCATTTCGGAAAACTCGTACTACATCTCAACTCGGCATTGAGTGGTCGAATGAAGAATTACTATGGGCCCTGGTAGCTGTGGAATCTGTGATGCAACGGTATGTCAGCATTCCCTCAGGACATCGACTGTATGATAATTGAATTTTTTTGCTAAAGCCTCATCATTCAAGCATCACGGTTGTTAGTTAGCCCGTAGCCTGTTTCCGGTTGCAAATCGGCGCTGACACCTAACAGCGACCTTCCGCTCATCCTTTTGTAATCGCTTCAAGAGGTTTGCTACCACACCAGGTCTGTTCGAATACGAATATTCGGTCATAACTATTGTAGATTAGCTTCGAGAATCCTGCAGGACTTCCCACATCAAATGGATAGAAATAGACAACATTTCGAGACTTTCTTTCATTGCTACTTCTGGGAGCAATATTTTGGTGGTCGAGAAAGTTGCTACTGCTATATTTTCGTAATTTTTCCTCAGTTTTTTAGTAGTATGAGCGATTTCCTCTCGGAAGTTGAAAACTAACGTCTGAACGCGGCTTTAACGCAGATCTTCCCGTCGGAGATTGAGCACTAGTCCACGTTTTAAGGAGGGTAAAACTTATATCTAATGATGAACACATTTTCCAGAGCTTCGTTGTGCTACCATCTCTCACTCCTATGGTGTTCATGTGTCCCGCTAGCGGATGTCAGGCGCGCATGTACAATGATCGAATCTGCGCAAGCTGGCTCGAGTGGACACTAAAGGAGGTAAATGACTCACTTCAAAAGTGAAAATTTCCGTGAGTGCTGCTTTTAAACAATTATATTTACTATTAGGTTGGTGCATAATTAATGCGGCTTTTTTGCGACTCCTTTTTTCGTTAAGAATCAACGCTTTTCGGACGGTTTTTTCATCTAAATAATCCTCTTCTTTCATTTAGTAACGGTGCAACCGATAATAGTATCCACATTTATGATCTCATGCTCTAACACTTTGGGAAAGCTTGCAAAACAGCACATTCATTCCGCGATCTCAACGAAGTTTTGGCCGAAGAAAAGTAAGCAAAGCCAAGTCGAATAGTATTTAAGTAGTTCAAGTAGGAAGGTATTATACAATCCTACAAATGATGAAGATAGAGCTCTACGACCAAATTTCGACAACCAGGAACTCTTGGCAGCCGTGGGAAGGAAGGAGGTTCGGTCGACGAGATTCCTCAGAAATGGAGCCTGCTTGTTTTGCTACAGAAAATCTATGGAAATTGGAACAGTGCTCCTGTCTGGGAGTTCGTGCTGCCTCGCTGGCCAATCTTCATGCTTTTTTGAGCCTTTTGAGTAAAAGCACCGCGGTCGAATGCTCCATATTGAAAAGTTCGAACAGTGTTCTCGTTGTCGCGCTTTCGTTCTCTTCCAGGCTGTCCAAAATTCCTGGTGCTTGAAATTTGATAACCAACCTTTCCTTTCTTCATCTGTAAAGCTCGTACCTTATGAATATCAACAATCTTTAACTATCCCTTGCTGACTGGTCCATCTTTGAAAGGCTCGCTGAGATGGCGGAATGACTATTCTGCATTCCAACTTTTCCCTAAGTGACATAGCATATTACGGCGGATGTGGATGAGGTATTCGATGTTTAATAAGTGGTAAGAGAGGGTTGTTTTCGTGAAAAAAAAACCATTTGAAAAGCTTTAATTTCTGTCAAAAAAAGAAGTCGCGAAAAAAGCCGCATCAATTATGCATCAACCTAATGGAAGCATTGAAAATTTCCAAGAAACATATTAGTTTATAGTTAGCACAATTATGCAGTGGTAATTATAAACGAAGATAATGAAGATGGACAGCGAAGAAAGGGACTTACTCTTCATTTGTAATCCATCCGTCACGTGCAAAAGCTTCGCCTTTTCGATAAATGCAAACTTTATCCGGCCAGACCATCGTAGCACCCAGCGCCAATCGCACGCACATCACTGTCGCCATGTATGTTTTGTAGTTTGAAGCAGTCCGCCAATACTCATTACAAACTGCATACTCTTTGACAGCATCAGGAACCAACAACTCAAGAAGCAACATCTGAATTGCACCCGTAACTCTGTTTTGCGCATTTCAAAATTATTCAGCCTTAAAGGCGGTGTGTCACCTTGTTTTTGTGTTCGTGGTTTTGGCGGATCCTGATTCTCCTAGATGCGCTGAAACAGCGGTATGCAAAAAAATGTTACAAAACGGCCTCTGAACCCGTTTTTCAACCGTTTTTCGAGAAAGGGATTTGGAACAGTTCGTCGAGCCATGTGGGCGCGTGAAGCCGTTGATCTTATCGATCAGACACGTCAAGACATTTTGCCAACGCTGCAACCGTGGCGAGCAGCCACCACATTTACGAAAAGCTCCGCCCAAGTGGTCCATGAACATATTTGGACCCTTCTAAAACGGGATCCCGTCACTTTTTTCTTTTTCACTTTTATGCCTTATGGCGTACATCATTGGAATCAGAGTGACGAGAAAGTCCAGAGTATGCTGATGTCAACAGCCCATGGAACGAGGTGAAACACTGCCTTTTAGGCTTGTTAATGGCGTTGGAGTTCAGCTGTCATTCTAGCTTATTAGTTCTCAAAAAGTCTCATAGGGGAATCTTACCATAAGTCCTCCCTGATCGTATCCGTTCCAGGATGGTGGCTGTTTGAACTCTTGCTCAGCCCACCTTCGGAGAAATTCATTACCGAATGGTGTGTTTTTAACCTAGAGTTAAACATGAATGGTAAGAATAAAGCTAGCTTTGCTATTGTGAACAATGAATGCGCAGGAAGCTTACTATATAATTAGCAGCCATTATTTCCCAGTTGTAGAACCGCTCATAGAGTATAACGCTGACTCTGTCATCTATCCATTCCTCAATACAGTGGTTGGGATTTACAACTCCTTGAAAAAAAACCTTACAGAATTGATGTTTAGGAAGATCTGGTTTCCTTTGCAGTGACAGAAATGAGGCAAACGATATAATGAGGTGAAGCTAGCATTGTGTCTGTCTGTTGAAATATTGAATATTATTGCAACTGTGTAACGTGCACAGCACTGCTTCTTGTCTCGTTCCTACATTGTTCCTTCCACGAATTTTCCGAGGATAAGCACACAGGATAGCCCGTGGACGATGTATCGCCATTTACTTGGCAGAAGCTCAAAGTTGAATGGTGAGGGCCTTCACAGAACTCTCCTAGAACATGGCAGGTTCGGATTGATGCTGCAGAAAAATTAGCTCTTAGAACTGGATTCCGATCTTGCAGCACCCTGGAGGACAAATTTGGCTCATGGACAAATTCTCAGTATTAGCGAGGCATCAACTCACCGTTCTTCAATTGAAATTAGAAGCAGCATGGTCTCTCCACTTCCAAAATGCATTGTAAAGAAAATTCAGCTTCCTGTGAACCACGGAAGTCTGAGAAAGATTGCTCCAATACAATGCTCAATACATTTCAATAATGTACTGAAATTTCCGAATCCGGAGAAGAAATGGGATTCCGGTGCTGCCACTGAACACTTCATTGCAACTCCATTCTTCTTCACATAGCATCTTGGGTGGGAAGAGAGCTTGCTGCTTCTAATTTAAATTGGAATATGATGTCTCGCTAATACTGAGGATTTGTCCATGAGCCACGTTTGTCTTCTAGATGCAAGATCGGAGTCCTGTTTTTCAAAGGGGTAATCTTCAAAGGTGACGTCAATGTACCGTGCCACCCTGGCGCGCTTTGATGGCAGCACGCACAGAAATTTTGGTTTCACGCCACGCCGATTATGATAAACCTAGTTTTAGCAGTATAGCGAATGCGAACACAGATCTTGTCAGATCTTACGAACAAGCCTTCTTGCCACGAGTTTCCCAGACATTCACGCAGCGCTATTTCATCAAAAGTGGGCTCTACATAATTCGAGTAGGGCTGCAAATTCAGCAGTACTTCAAAATTAATGTTGATCAAGTGTGTCTAAACCTTTTCTGCTGAGGCGTTATGGTTGTCATAACATTGAGGCGAGAGCTGGTAAGGAGTGTCTCGAGGCAAAACTCTCTTCCTACTTTAGTAGGCCGACTGCCGGTTGAGTTGAAAACTAAATGAGAACTGGCAGCACACCTTCCATCCTCATGGCAGGGAGGGGTTGAAGACGAAACAAGCTCAACCTTTCGAGGGTAGAATTGCGCGAATTGCGGTCTTGAAATGGCGGAAGGTGGGGATGACAACAAGGCGCGTAGTAATCCTTTAGCCAACCAGTCAGTTCCAAGTTGAGCGGTTGCACGAGTTTTCCGAAATGTCGCCATCTTGAAGCGACCACCATTTTGTCTGCAATAATGTTGTGGATTTCCGAAATTCGACATGTTCCTTCTTTTCTCACCACTTGGCGCCGCATTAAAAACGGTGCACCGCCGCAAATGTTAAGGAGACGAAATGGTATCAGAAGCCACCCACCAAGCGCTGGAACCCATATGAGGGTGAAATGCTGTGCGACTTATCTTTCCCACTACATGCTGAACCCACCTACCTCCTTCCTTCATATATGTACCTACCCTAGCTTTGATCACATCACGTCGAAAGAACTGAACCATTCGCAAGGCGCACTTTCCTTTGATCGATCATCATGCATTTTAACTCGTAACTGAGCGGAAGTAAGTCGCGGGCTTGTCGGTCTCTTCTATGCTGGCAACGCTATTTCTTCAACATTCTAACTATATAGTCAATAGCGAGTTGGCCGCTTGCTCAACACTGAGTTGATTTCCCGAATCAACTCTGATGGTATCGCTATCTTTTCGTTGACCTTTCAGCTGATCTCATCTGAAGTTGGAGGGGTGGAGCGTTATTCGCGCTTCAAGTAGCGATGGATCTGGTTTTAGTCTTCTGCATTTCGTCAATCCAGATTATACGGTAGCGCTTTTAGGACACAAAGTGAATTTCAGGGCCACATTAGGCTGCCATAAGGATAAGGACCAAGGAAAATCTAGTAAACGAGTACGGACACGGACTACTCATCTGACTGTCGGGGCTTACAACTGCTGGTCGATCTGCAACCAAGCTTAGCTAAACCTCTTGATGGAGGAAACCGAGAGATTTTACTTTGATGTCATCGGTCTTTGTGGAACGAAGAGGATGAGACCGCTGAGCTGCACATGGAGCAATGGAGCTGGAACGTTTCTGCGATCTAGGAGAGACAACTCCACATCAGGAGAAAATGGTTTTTTCGTCGCGCCTCACTTAATGCTTAAGATTCAGCAAGTAAGCTTTTCTTACCATAAGATCGGTGTTTTGGATCTACGGTTAGATAAGATGCCGGCCAAGATACCGGTGTTCGACGCACCGACCACAGACAAGGACTAGGCGCATCATACTGATTTCTATAAAGATGTTCGAGAAACTGCTGCGAAGTGCCGGTGTTACGGCAAGGTCGGACTTCAACGCATACGTTGGCCCGAAGAGATTCTACGAAGCTAGAAAACGATTAGCATATTCATGTGAAATCTATCACTTCTGCCATGGGAACGGCCGCTTCCACAAGGCGAACAATCGCACCACGTACATTTCACCTAATGGAATTGACAGGCATGAATTGGATCACATCTTCTGCAACGGTAAAATGTTTACAGACGTAACAGTCGTGCCCAGCTTCCAGATATGAAATAATCACAGATGCTCCGGAAGAAGTTCTACTTTCACAATACCAAGACAATGCTTGATCGCACAGCACATAAAAGACCACTGGCGACCGTCCTAAATGACGAAGAGAGAAACTCGTCGGCATGCCCGACTCCGAAGAGCTGGATGTCACGTATGAAGATTACGACAAGTTGCTAGCCGCAATAGCCACCATCAGGGATGGCTGCAAAAGGAAGGAACCAAGCCGCATTACCTCAAGATTTGCGGAAGAAACACGGCAACTAGTCGAGAACAGGAGGAATTTGAAGAGAAAATGACTTTGTTTAACATGTTGTGCCGAGAAAGAGTTGCTTAGGACAGTGAAATCTTCGCTAGGAAGAGGCTTGTGGCAGTAGCGGCCGTCCGTCTGGGAGAGTATTCTAGAGCAAGGAACCAACAAAAATATGTGGGCTCAATGCGAACAAGACAAGGGTGATAAGATTCGCAGACCCCTACGCAATCAGGTTCGATCACACAGTGCCTGAAGACAATGACGAATACGTCTTCTCAGGGCGACTGATTAACATGGACAACTACTTGAAGCCCGAGATTATCAGGAGCAGGAGAGCTGCGTGGGCCGTATACAACACCATCAAGCCTGCTGTGTCTGGTATCAAAAACCAGAAGTTGAGGGCCGAACTGTTCAACAGTACCGTCATCTCGGCTCTGTGTTACGGAAGCGAGACGTGGACGTTGATGCAAGCGATGTAGGAACAGCTGAATACCACGCAGGCGTTGAATGGAACAGGTATGGTCGGCTAAACACTGCGTAGACAATCGCTCTCT
>KN726249.1:0-17029 GCA_000816745.1 Ancylostoma duodenale
CGTCGCGAAGAAGAAAACGAAGCCGATCGCCCATCAACGTCTAAGGAAGTCCCAGCCGCGCAAAAGGAAGCCAAACGCAAGCCGGACATCTACTACATCAAGGATGTCAATACCAAACACAAGGAAGTCGCACACCTGATGAAGCAGAAACGTCGCCATTTCCCCAAGGATCAGTCAGACTAGCCGCCGGAGTCGGCTTATCGAAGGAGAGGCGTGTAATGAAGATATGTAAATCCCCCCTCATATTCTCTATTCTCATCTGAAGCTGTTATATTAACTCATAGTTCTAGTTACTCACCATTGTATTGTTTTTTACCTCATCCAATCGATAACTGCCGTAGCGGCCCGGCGATCAATAGTTGTAGTGCCGCCGATACTCTATATGCTTACCCCAGTATCTCACTATTGTATCTACTCTCGCTTCTATGGTGCTCTTGCGCGCCTATAAAAGGGCTGCGCCTGTATTTCGAAATTCATTATCGCATTCACACGCTTCGGATAAAGAACTGTGGGAACGTCGCCTTCATACAGCCAAGGTGAGCCGTCACCTGGGACAAATTAGAGTCCGACCAAAACCTTATACTAGAAGTGATTGGAACTAACTGGGAAGAGGAAGGTTAGAAAAGCGAGGGATAACTATGACGGCAGCAGGTCCACCTACCAAGTAAGGGTATTGTATGGGACGTTTCGACGAGTCAACGCCTTTGCGAGAAGACGAATGTTTTGAAATTTAAATCCTAGAGTGTTCTCCAGATCCGTTAGTTCGGTCAATTCATCGGTACTTTCAATAAGCATTCGATCACCATCCGGTTGTTCGATCTAAACGTAATTCTGGATTTAAAAACAGCAAAGTTCATGCAATGTAACATGGTAGCCTTGTCAAGAACGCAACAGCATCTTTTCCCACCTTTAGGGGATGCTCGGGAACGTTTAGCCACTGACTCCGGACTGTTGGGTCATCTCCAAACATAGCATCAGCAAAAATCCTAAAGAAACACATCAGCAAAGCTATTCAAGATAAGGAAAAATAACTTCGAGGCATATCTCGCATACGGAGCTCATTTTGAATAAGCTAACACTAAAATAAAACAAACGGAAAGAATACACTGGATCCATTACCGATCACACTCTTCTATTCCTCCATCTAGGTATATAGCAGCAAGCACAGCTTCAAATGTATTTGCCAGAGATTTGCGGAAATCTTCCTCATCGCACAAGTCTATGCCATGTGCGTACATCATCCAGTCACCGAGTCGCAACTTCTGAAAAAAAAAAGCATGAAAATCTTTGATAAGAGCAAATCCTCGGGACAAAATGATATGAAGAGATTACCTTGCCTAAGGCTGCTAGATTCCGGTTCTGAACAAGAGCACTTCTATAAGTTGCTAGTCCTCCTTCTTCCTGATGTGGCAAGATGAAGAAAAGCCGGCTTGATACAACCTAAGCGAAGACATACAGCAGCGACATCGTGCAAGAAAAAAAAATAAAATTTAAATTTAGAGCATGTGCAGTGTTGTAGTGGGTCTCCAGAAGATGTGCAGCCGCTATTTACTCGATTTTTTGACATTACGAATATGATTCTTACCAGCTCCACTACTGCGTCTCCAAGGTACTCAAGCCTTTCGTTGTGTGCAACTTTCGAGAGACCCGCACTACTGGAACCCGACTGTGCCATTATATGCATCAAGTTGCGGAATCCTGCAACGATCAGAGAAAATTGAGCAAACGAGGAAGACAAAGATGAGTGTAGAAATTAGTATCGTTACCTTTTTCTTTTCATTGTTCTCTGTAAAAGGAGCATACCGTCGAAAAGAGCAATTTGTGAGAGTTGTCTTGATGTGGTCAACATTCGTTCCTGAAAAACACTCGTTAGAAGCCTTTACCCATTGTCCTCTTCTGCGAATTATGATCAACTACACGAGTTGTCGTATATGGAAATGAGTGAGTGTAAACTGATTTCACTTATTCAGGAAGAGAATCTAAGATTAGACTTCGAAAGTAAATTCCACAAATGAATAAGGTTTAGGCGACGTCATTTCAGTTCAATTTTTTATCATCCTGCAAATGTGGAGCAGACCCGCTGCCACGCGATTCTTTCGTGATTTTGGCTTACTCGTGTGAAACACGCAACGCGTACTTTAGAGTCGTAGCGGATCCCTTCCTTCTTGATCCGGTGCACGTGGCACGTGAAACGGAACCGCGTTTTAGTCTGACAATTGCGGCAGCACGACTGATAAATTGCGAGAATGTTCTAGCGAAGGAAAGGGAAAAAAGAAAGCCAAGTTGACTGTGAGTGTATGCTAACTTCATGCATACTGATATCACCTGCACAAAAAAAAGGAAGCCAGTGGATTTTGATAGTTCCTGAGAAACACTCACCGAAATCATTTTTATAGGAAGGGTGTGTAAACGCCAACTCTATCAGCGTACGGTTTGCGAAACTATAGCCGATGATCTTCTCGAACTCCTATAAATAAAAACTATATAAATTGTACTGATTAGAAATAAAAGCTGATCTTGCATACCAAAAGCGACCAATGGAACCGTGCATGCTTCACTGCCAAGATCAAAAGAAGAGCATGTGCCGTTATGTCAGCGTACAAGCCAGTCGCAAAAAATCCATTACAAGGAATGATCCTTGTGGCATTCAATGCAGTAGCTCTGGAAACTACAAGATTACACAGGAACGGAAGCAGCAATGGACTGGAATGGACCTCAAAGCATTTTTAATGAATATCTATGCTAACAGAGTTACAAGTGGGTTACAGCACAAATGAAGTAGGTAGATTCCACTGTCACTACGACTCAACTGCGTAGTCGGTGTCCACTCCTCTGATCATTACTTTAGCAATGGTCACTAATCGTTCAGGTCAAAAATTACCTAGCTTGGAGAAGATTAGGTATTTTTACCTTGGAAATGATTAGATTTGGTAAACACGGTCTATAGAAGACCGAATCAAGCACTGACGCTGGAAAAGACATACCACCCATTGCATATCTCATATGAGTCAGAATTATCTTTTCTTTCAAGAATCAGGAAAAAAACGTGCATGAACTGACTGACCGCTGTTGCTTGAGTTCGCTTATTCGTTTGAGGAGAATATTGATGTCTTCAATTTGTTCCCTCTGTCCAGAAGTAGCGCTAGACTGAATACGGCGCAATTTACCGAGACGTCGCTGCGCTTCAACCAGTTCCGGGTTTTTGAGGTTTGCATAGGCGATAGGCCTGTAGTGATTCCAATCTTGAGAAGATTGCTATACACGAGGTGCAAACTAACAATAAGAGCATCGAAAACATACGGCGAAGTTTTATGCTCTATGCCAAAACCGGGACCATTGGGCAGCCTTTTGATATTATCAACACGTATCGTTGAAGGCCTCTAAAGCAGATGGGATGGAGCACATTTAAGGAAAAAGCGGAAGCAGCCACAGGGAACTATGTTGATTTGCATTTTACTAAACAAAAGTATCGATTTCACCCTTCACTATTCAAAAGTCTAAAAAACCAAGCCATATGAAACACGAATAACTAGGATAGGATAATGTAGGCTCGATGAAATGTAAAAAAAAATTATTGGTACCTTTCGTGGATTTGTAGCCAGCTGAAACTTTTTCGGTAGAACCGCTTTCACGAAGTCAGCATCCGAAGAATGTTCTAACTCTTCAATTTCCTCTTCTGTCAGCAGTGGTTTGTACGAATCACAAAGATATCGAATGACTTCGCTCATTGGCAGCAGTCGGGAGGAGCTACCTCAAATAAATAACAGTTTAATAGAGTTAAGAACTTTTGGAATATTGGCCCTGTAATTAGGGGAATCACGCCGTGACCTCTGGCCTACAACAATATTCCGTTGTCAACAGGTTAGCAGAATTGGGAACATACTAAGAAGACTACTGAATGGAGGGCCTATAAGATCACGGAGAAGCTAACCGCAACTTTCTAACAACTAAGCAGCTCATGCGCCCAAAATGTGGTAAAATTCCTTAAAAGTGAGCAAAAAGAGTTTTCATTGACCTGCAACTCATTCGATCTTACATCTTCAGTACAGCTATCAAAAGCAGCCCCCTTTATTGAACCTCAGGAGCCCTAAAGTTAGCGAAAAATCGCATTAGAAATTCCCCGACCAAAATTCATTGTCATTAGAATCATTATGGCAACTCTTTATTCTGTTTTAACTCTACTAAGGAATAAAAACAGTAAAAGGTAAAATGAACAGATGTTAACGAATATACATGCTTCGCAGCGAACAGCGTTTTGAACTGCAGGTAATTCAGGTGTTCGTTCGAGTGGGCTTTACCCCAACAGAATAACGATTTCAAAATAAAACGAGTAAACAAATGGTAAAGAAAGAGGATGTACCTCGCTCAGAAACAAATCGAGGCATAAGGTGATAAATAGGGCACCCGTCTTGAACACCAAACGCTCGAAGAGATTCGTCGTAAAGTTCTAGCAAATTCACGAAAACATATTGGTGGAACATGTCGAGTTCTTCTACAGTGAAACACTGAAAGGATATCCATATTAAAAAAAAACCAAATAGACATCATTCAATGGGTACGTACATCAATCATAGGTGCTTTCTCGAAATGGAACTCGTATTCGTTGGCCCATCGTGATACCGGCATTAGTGGTAGTACCCCAGGAAGTTCGCGATGGAAGAAAACCTGGAAGTTGACTTTCGAAGGAGACCTTGTATATATACCAAAAGGAGAAACGGTGACTCACTGAAAATCCTTGAAATACATATGAATCTCCGTCAAAGTTTATTCGAGTTCGGGTCCCCTCACCAAGCGGAGCCGAAGGTCTTTTCACAACCAGCACGTAATGATGAAGTTCCTCGGCATTGCTAGAATTTTCCAAATGAATGATGACAAGAAAAGAGAAAAAACGAAAACATAATGAAATAAATAAAAGTGACCATCACGAAAAAAACCTCACTTTCTGTTTGAAATACACTGAGGGATTCGAGATTCGCCAGGAAACACACTGTGACGCAAACCATTCTGTCTAGCTGACGGCGAACAGCGGCATAGAAGTCCATAGGCACCCTGACAAAATCATACAGTGGATCCGGAGATAACTACAGTATGCATAAAGAAGGAAAAATAGTCGACTGACCACTTCTGGTTCGTTGAAACATATATCTTCGCATAAAGCAGCGCGACTCCTATATTTCCTGTCAAACTGCAAGAAAACAATTTAAAAGAAACAAAATCTTGAGGTTCCCAAAAATGAAACACCTCTTTTCTCAAAAGGTACGAGCTTCGTTGCCTCGTGTTCATCTTTTCTATATCACTGTAGTCATCTGAGTCATCATAATCGCAAGCATCATCTCCATCACTGTCACTATCCTCACTGAGATCATTCTCGGAAATGTCCTTGTTGTCAGATCCGCTTTCATCGTCGGATGAGGAGTCGCTGTCCTCAGACGATGAACTGGCCGCTGACTCAGAGCTTGTGCTTCCTGCGCTTTGTGCACCTACAAATATGTTGGGTCATTGTGGAAAAAATAACGCCTATTGGTATCATGCGGTTACAGAGCTGCGGCGACAGGGGAAAGATACTTTATAAAACAGGTAGAAAAAAATTGTATTAGCATCATTTACACCGGTAGAGTGGACAAGAAATTTTAGTTTTAGAGCTACCGTCTCATAGGGATACTGCAGTTTAGGATATGTTTGCATGAGGAGTCTTCGTCGATGTTTCGATTCTCACACACACATACAACTACGGCTTCTACCTGTCTAGGGTGAATAAATGGGCACCTCATTCGCTTGAAATGTTGCAACGCTTATTTTTAACCGCCCTAGCGAGTCTCTGCATAAATCCCCATAAGCATTCAAAAGCCTCAACATGCTTCACAATATAAGGCTGATAAATGTCGACGATGATTCAAGATCAGTGTCGAGCCATTTCTTCAGTTAATTAGTGATGAGGTAAAAGAAAGAGAACAATAACAAAAGCAAAACTGCATAACAAAGTAAATGCAAAAAAAAAAACAGAAATTCAAAGCAGTCAAAAGACTTACACCTCCAACAAGAATGCATCAGAATCTTCTCAGGAGCTTCCAGCCTCGGTCTTTCTTTTTTCATTCGTTGCATACTCTTCAGCAAAGCTTTGAAAGGGTCCAGCAGTTCACTAGCTATAGATGAGCTCGTACTACCGTCTTCATTCTTAAAACGAAAAGTATGGTTGGAGCATACCGTTGACAAATCGTCAAAAAACATTAAAATCCTAAAGCTGTGTCGAAGCCGACATATAAGAGAAAATCCACCAGAAATGAGGTAATAAATCTGACCTTCACATAGTCAGAACAAGTGACTGATTCCACCAATGCTGCCAACTCTGGGATTTTCGCAGTGGACGGATCAATCCTAACGTCCTACAAATAGGAACTATCAAACGGATCCAATACTTCCGAAAAAAAAGTATGTACCTCTTCGGTCATTAGCCGCCTGAGCACTTCTTGATCCATCGATAGATCTTCAACTAAAGTGATGTTCTCAGCAATATACGAAATTACTAGGCCATATATGTAGATTTAGCAATTCTATCCATAGATGAACAACATCACAAGACAGATAAAAAACTTTTTTGCAAATTGTTATCATGGATTTCAACAAACCCGATGAGGTCTTCCAGTAACTAAGGTTTCCGCCATACTCCACCCATTGTATAACACCACGTGGGGTGCATTGCTCTATAGCTGGCGGTGGGCGCGGCCTACACCTGTGATTGGCCGAGCCTCCCGCCTCCTCCCGCCCCAAAACCACATCTCGGACGCCAACGACGAACCAGTAAGTGTTGTATACTTTTGCGACTTTGATCTTTGGGGCGGGGTGTGGTGCGTTCTACCTGGAAAAGGCGGCGTGACGTAGCTCTGCGGTTGGCTAGTTGTGCGAACTGACCAATCCCCGAGCTTGACTGTCCCGCTCCACGCATAACCCTCCACACCCTTGGGGCGGGTGGAGGCGTAAAGGTCGACCAAGGTGGTGGGTGCCGGCCGCGCTTCCCGCCAACGCTCCACCCCCCACCCTCCCCCCCCCCCATGTGTCGCCATCGTTTACGTCAGTGATTCGAATGCATATCGATTTTTGGTGTGATTTCGCTGGCGCCGCTGCAGCATGGGCTACCTTTAGTCTATATTTATCAAAATCAATATCGCCTGAGCGATAGCGGGCAAGATACTATATGTACTACATGTGGACTATAGCAATAGTCTGAGCTGTTGTTCATTCAAAATCAAATCATATCTCACTCAAAATTCAAAATCAAAACTCGAAGCTGGAAAAATATGTCGGAAGGGAACTAAAATAAAACTGCTGCAGTGTAGATGCAGACAGGTACTTATGTACACCACCAAGGAATTTAGGCCAATTTTCCTAACTCAGGAACTCCCATTCAAAGACCCCGTTGCGGGGCTCCTGACGGCCAAGTTGCGAGCGTTTGCATTATTTCGCGATATATTTCCGTCACCACCGCTGCAGTTTTGCAACTAGTGACCTTGCAAGTAACTTTAGTATGCTAATTTCCAGACACTGTGACCTTCTTGAGCCCATCAACTCAAAAAAATTGATTGTGACAAGAAAGTAAGCTTCATGACCGCCTATCTTCATTAGGGCGTTTTCGAAACACACAACAGTGAAAACGCATCGCCGCGTTGCGATGCCACGCGGCGCGGTCAACTTTTGTTTTCAGAGCGCGGCAAACGCCGTACACTTGTGACGATTGCTCACTGTTGCGCATGTTTCCTTCTTCGAAATACCATTTCCCTTTGTTGGATGAGATTTTTGACTTGTAAAGCCTTCGAAGCTCCACTGTAAGAATTGACAGCCACAGGTTATCAACAGAGAGCGTCAATCGCGATCGCTACTCCCATGCCCGGAGCTGTCGAAGCAGCACTCGAAATCTACAGCATCCCGCGGCGCCACCTAGGTGGTGCCACGCTCCAAGGCGCGGATCGTGATCGACGCTCCCTGTAGTTTATTTATCGTGTAAGGCACGTCCTCAGAGATGAAGGTATCCATGTATCGCATTTAGTTAGTAATATTGAACAAACATATATCGAATTTCTCAGTGGCTTATGTGCATATATGTAGTCACCACCAATTTTATTGACAATTAGTGCAGGCGGCTCCACAGCGTCAGGTGCAGAAAGGGTGATAGACTCAATCGACTGCGAAATAGGCCACTACCGCGCATTCTTCATTTAGGTTCAACTGCATCGCATGATCCGTGATGTTTCCTAATAGCCTGCAATATTTGTTAGCAAGTTTGGCGTCAACGGCTATTCCCTATTCTCTAAGGTTCGATGGGATGTGGGCGTTGTTTCTTCGCAATTTTCAGGTGCCTGGGGCAAAATCAACATGAATCCCGTCTCCACAATAAAGTTAAAACAATAGTAGTTCAGACTTCACAGCACGGCAATCGCTGTCTATTAGAGTATCGAAGACGTTATTACATTGTCCAGTGATACTTGTTCGTTACAACTTTGCCAATACGGCAATAATTCACTCTACAAACGAGCAAAACAGTTAACTGGATCTAATGAGTTCTTAAATAAGATGATATAGATGTTGCTTTATAAGCAATGACCAGAAGAAAGCAATTCCAAACAAAACGCTACTTCAATTAGGTCAAATGAAAAACGTGCGTTCCTTCGCTTGCTTCATATGTTAAGAGATTTCCTTCAAACCGCCAACAATTCAGCGCTAGGGCTCCACACTTACGAAGGAATGAATCCCAACGCTTAAAAAACCTCAAAATCAAGCTTTTCAATGCAAATACGAAAGTTTGGAACAATGAGACAGTTCATTCACATGAACACTAGGTAAGGACACTAACATTCCAGATACATGAAAGAAAAAGCAAAAGTTGTCCTGTTCGGAGATTAATTCGATCATTAGCAGAGTGCTTCGAATCCTTTACGGAGGAAAAATCTCATCAAACAAAGCTGAACGGTGCTTCGAAGAGCGAAACATGTGCAACAGTAAGCAATCGTCCCAATTGTACGGCGTTCGCCGCGCTCTGAAGGCAAAAGTGGCCTCGCCGCGTGACATCGCAACGCGGCGATGCGTTTTCACTGTTGTGTGTTTCGAAAACGCCCTTCATTAGCGTGACCAATTTTTTCGGAGAAAACACTTTCACCGATGCAAAAGGACTCAGTGATATCAATGTGGGAAAGAATGCGATGCGACGCACGTGCCTGGAGCCCCATAATCGGGTCTTCATACCGGAGTTCCTAACTCAGTGGCTTTCTACAAATAATTGTTAGGCATTCCTAACTCAGTGGCTGTTCTACAAATAATTGTTAGGCAAAGTTGGGGTGCCACGGATAACAACTTTGGAAGAGGTTGCTCAGCCAAGTGCAAAGGTACATAAAAGCTTCAAGAATACCTCTGAACTCATCCCGTTCGTCACCACTTTCAACAACTTCGCCATCTTCGAGGTCACTGTCATCCGATATGGAGAAATCTTCGATGTCTGATATGGACAAGTCCGAGATGGAGGACAGTGTTTCACTTCCATTCTGAATCGTGTTGCATTTACAAAGCTAAATCCAATAACCAAGTAAACGAAACAAAATAAAAAAATAAAATTGGGCTCATCAACAGTTTGTGTGAACAGTAATTAAAATCATATGAAAAGGAACTCACAATTGAGTCACACTCCACCGTCGTTCTTCGTGAGCGTCTTACCTTCCCCATTCAGGACTTTTCACGGCAGCAGCGCTGATAAACATGTGTAAGGATAGGAAAATTCAAATAATGAAGTCCAGTGCCATGCCATGAGGCGGTCAACTCGTCCATGTCGCGGCGCTTCTCGCGAGCGGCACGCACTTTTGGCCGCGGCGCAACGGTGCTGGCAAAATTGAAAGTCCTTATTTTCATGACCTCCTGCAACCTTCCAAAGATTAGAATATACTGCTATAAATAAATAGGTTGTCTCAAGGTTACTAGCGACTCCAGTCAACGTCGCATGCAAACTGCATTGTATGTAATTGGACACAAATTGTTTTAAAGTTGAAGATGCCAGGCTATAATCCGTTCAACTGGTAAAGACAGTTGGAGAGACACCAGGGAAAGAAGAGCTTGGGAAGCATACAGCGTTTGGAGAGACAAACAGGAATGCAGAAACTAGTCGCAATACAATCACCTACCATTGAAAAACGTATAACTGGGTCGCCGAGTCTTTGAAATTACTCCGTAAAGCATAAAAATATTGTATTCTTATCCTTATTATTGTTCTAAGAATGATTATTAGTACTTTCTCATGTTAAAGTTAATATTTTCGGTAATTTTAATATTCCATCTTGGTCTACGGAGTGGCGGAGTTGCCTTTCCCCCACTCTTGCTAAAGCTACAGACAGTACTAATAAGGGACGACTGCACGACAATTGATGATGGAAGTCTTTTCATACAAGCCTTAAACATTCAGAAAGACCACCAGTCAAACAAGAAAACCTTCAGCAGAGAGAGTACTAGTTGAGCTCGTCCGTGTACTCTCTGCTGCTGACCTTTTGTATCGATTAGGTCTAGCGGTCCTTCAGCAAGTTGATCTGTATAGGATTAAAAGCCCTTTACACATTAAAGATAATTTGGTTTATTTTGTGAGCTTCAGACATTAAAGATAGCCTTCTGAAACTCTTCTGAGACTATTCCAAGAACTAAAACCGTTTGCTTGAGCAAATGAATTGACTTTCAACGTCATTATATACAGAGAACCCTAAGAAGGACCGCCCAGCGCGCCCGCCGCGATTGGTCAGCAATGAGTTTGGGTATTAGATGTCCGTAAACGCTCTTGCTAGAAAGCAACCCCTGCGTCTGGCACTGAGTTCTCCCGTGTTTTCTGCAGTTTGGCAACATAACCTCTTTTGCTCTGCTCTGCTTCCCAACAATATTCCCGAGCGTTGGTGTACGGAAATCAGGGCTTCTTGCAAATTCTGCAGCAATCAGTCTGTAGTCTGAAATCACTGATAGCATCACTATGAAGAAATCGTCTTATAACTTCTGAAAGGGTTCAAATACGGGGCTCGAAATTTTCACACCACTCATGGAAGCCACTAACTATCATACCACATTATTAGAAAAAAGTAGCTGGCGGCTGATTTCTTATACTCTCTTAAACATTGCGAAAAAGCGATCCATACTTAAAGGCACCGTCCCACCTCAAATTCGCTTTTGAGATCTCTAAGTGAAAATATTCTCCAGGCCGTGATGATCACAATGGCATACGTGATTCCATACAGAACTGCTGAAAAACCCCAATTCCGAGCCCCAATTTTCAAGGAGCATGTGGGCGGAGATGGGGACGGAGCCAAGTAACTTTACGAATAATTCGCTCCAGGAGACGCACCTTCTGGAGAAATTCGTACTGTTCGCGAGAGTTCCTCATCCACCCTCAATAGAATAGAAACTTCGCTCCATTTGCGGCGAGCAAGGACATACGTGGTGCGGAAACCCTGCAACATCGCCTTGGCTCCGGAACGAAGAAGGAATTGCAGGGTTTTCGGACCGTTAAGAAAGTTACTTGGCTCCACCACCGTCTCCATCCACATGCTCCTTAAAAATTTGGGCTCGGAATTGGAGTTTTTCAGCAGTTTTGTGTATAATCATGTATACCGTTGTGATCACCAGAGTCTGGAGATTCTTCTCACATAGTGATCTCAAAAACGAATGCGAGGTGGGACGGTATCTTCAACAGCTCTTTGTATACCATTGTGACCAGGTTGCCTGACAAATCTTCCGATGTAGAAATCTTAAAATCGATTCTTTAATGAGAACAACCTCTGAATGCTTGTTTCACACGAGTGACATATAGTGGAGTCGTTTTGACAGTGCGTTTTCCGCGACAGCGACCCTCCTGGCATTGGAGCACGCAGCGCGGTTGGTCAAACAGTTGACCAACGATCGACCCGGCTTCTTTGACGAGTTTTATGACCTATTCCCTTCTTCAGTTGTTCTAAAAGCTAAGAAAGAACAATGTAAGAGGAAACATGCGATAAAACACTTCAAAGATGCCAGATCAGATCATGGGTCAACTTTTTGACCGACCGTGCTGCATGCTCCAGTGCCATGGACCGCTGCACAGTGTGCGATTTTGCAAATCTAGCCGCTCAAAATGTATGTTTCGACCCATCATATCATGTTGTGACTACTGCACCAAAATATTCGCCGATGGTCCGCGCATACGATACAAGTGGTTTTTTGGCGATCGATCACCTGATAGGGCGTGATTAGATAACGAAAAGATACCATTTCTATACAACACCGCCTACGTAAAACAGATGACTACTTTATGACTTGCCTCTGTCGTCTATGTTGTCGCCTGAAATACCTATTTAGAATGCTTTTAATAGATCTTGGAACAAACTTCTATATTTCCTGGTAACCACATTTCTCAGCCATTGAAAAGAAATCCAAACATGTCTGAGAAATGAGCGATTAAGCACATGACGTTTTTGTGTTTTCGGGTAAATCTAAAAAAAGTTCCACGAGATTCCGCTAAGAAAGTATGTGTAGTGGCTAGCGGTAATCTTCCTGTATAGGGGCATGTGTGTTATTTTTGCGACCAACTGCGACCCTCTACAGAAAACACTTCTATGTAGGCCGAAACCGCTATTCTCTAGGACAGATCTTTCTGATGTGTTTGAAGGAAATGAGCTTGCAATTCCGCAAGGGGTTCTTTTTTCAGGATGTCTTTGTGGGTAATGGTACGCAAGACTTTCACGAATCAAGAGGTCTACCTGACCGCCACCGCTGGCTTGTTAGCCTCGCGCATAATAGCGCAAATCATGAAAGCAAGTGAGAGAAGGCGAAGCGCCACTTTTAAGCTATTAATGTGAATAGAAAAGTATTAAAATTGAAGAAGTAGAGACTACTCTCAGGAAAACTAGCAGGAATAGAAAATTTGGTGGGGAAAATTCCAGTAAAAAAATGGAATAATGCCTCCTTCAAAGACATCCTATGGTGGTCTTTCCCATATGCCTCCACCTTGTCAAGCAAAACCTTAGCAAATCCTACTGGAATGCTTAAGAATTAGGGGCCTCCATGTGATTTAACATCCTGGCGTCGATTAGGTTATTTATGTGAGCGGCAGTCCTAGAATTACCATTTTCTAAACTGCAGAATCTCACAAGATATCCAGCAGTTTGATATGTTATAGCTCACGTCATGCTCATCATGTGGAAAAGTACGCAAATCTGGAGCTGAAACGCATACTCATGTTTTACATGCTTATTTGTTTTCAAATACGCATAGAGACTCAAATTCACGTGGCGCAACTGCTGCGCAGAAAATTTTTGCTCAGTACATGATTTTGTGCTTTCAGGCTCTATGGCAAAAGTATTATAAATTGCCCTAAATCCTTGGCTTCCATGGGTCATGTGCAGTGCATAGAAGCAGCAGACCAGACAGAGTACATATGCTGAAAAGTCAAAGAATCTATCCACCGGTTCCCTAGAAAAATAATTTTGATCGGCTAGATGTTTGAAATTACCCACTGTGCGCTGTCGCGGAAAACGCACTGTCAAAACGACTCCACCATACCTTCTCTGATCAAATGCTGCATCTCTGGGGTGGGAGAGATTGAAATGAGAATGATACTCGCTAATTTTTCAAAATTCAAATTCATTGAAACTCAATACAAAGATCAATTTGAAGCTAAATAGGCGCGAGAAAGCACCCCCTCCACTCTATCGATAGGAACATCGTAGGCTTTTGAGTCCTTTTAGATAATGAAAAAAGACCTCTTTCAATTTTCCCTCGACCTTGCTGTCGTTCTATTTGAGATGGAAATCGGTAAACCGCTTTTGAACCAGTTTTGAGTCTTTGCGGCAGAGCCCGCGCAACACTACATAGTTCCCTTTTCCATGTTATACTGTTTTTGTGCGTATTCAATTCCCTTCTACATTTTCTGGGAAACGCACATTTATTTCTGCCCCTCATTGCTTGGCACAGTCAGACTATGTTTTTGAGTGAAACGGTCTTGAATGAACACATGTAGGTCGCTTACAGAGGGAGAGTCATGAGCTCTTGTGCAAGGTTTTTTTGGCTTATATTCTGCAGTATTAACAATCTTTCACTGCTCCTTATCTTGTTCGATAGAGTTGGATTCAGCTATCCACAGGTGGCAAACTCACTCTGGAACCTCGTGGCTTAGCGAATTTTTTTTTAGCAGAATCTTTGCTCGTTTTCGCTGCAAGCAGATGCATTGTTGAGGAATGTTCGCCAGCAATTGAGGGGGATGGCAGCAAATGCAGGGGAGCGTGCTTAGGCCTTGAACTCGAAGTTTTGCGCCGTTCCTGCTGCGTTCCTGCTGCACAAATTTCAGAGCTGGAACAGAGAACGGGCTGTTCAAAAATTATTTAAGCGAGAAAACAATGCCCTTTGTTTCGAGACACAATTGTTTCATAACTAAGCCTAGCTATGAACGTGTATAACTGAGCTCTCAGAGCACAGCCACGCTCTGGTTCTTCTCCTTTTTTTGTGTGGGAAAACTCCCCGAAATCAAATTTTTGTATTACAGCAACTCATGTTCTCCTCTCGGTATTTAAGAGCTGATAGAGGTTTCCTTTATTCTACCCTACAGTTATGAAAAATAGAATACCATTTACCATTTTGCTGTCCCACGTGAGAAGCGCTCAAAAAACGTAAATATAGTAAGGTGTGGCATAAGTATCGCAATGATTAAAGTATTTGAATTTATTCAAAATTAACAAAATCAACGCGCAAATTTCACTCCCACTTCTTCATCCCTTTAGTTTTTACTTATTTGAGATCCATGTGGGCAGAAACAGAAATTTTCACAAGTTGAAACGAACCCTAAGTTTTGTACCACAAAACGGATCACCCAAATTTATACGCCTCGAGGTTCAGAATGTCTACGTTTTTTTTTCTCTGATGAACCTGTAATTTTTGGGAGGCGCCCTCATCCTCATAACTGCCGCCCTCGAAATCACCGCAGGTACTAGGCCAGGCGGTGTCATTACGTTTGCGCACCTCTCGCCACCAGTTGGTCTCTGGACGATTGGTCTTTGACGCGTGTGTGTACGTGCATAGTGGACTTTTTCACGATTCCTTGATTCCTTTATCTGTGCGTTGCAGCCATAGCCCGTCAGACATTAATCACAATGACCAGTGTTCAACGCAGTTTTTGGCCTCCGAGTCGCTAAAATGCTGTATTTTATGCAGGTGCAGACGCTAAAACAGGGTTATGAAAGGTGGCTTGTCATCGGATTCGCTTTCTTTAGAAATTCTAGCGTAGGCGTCACTCAAGGGTTATTCTATGCCCTGATCACGAAAATCGCACCAATTTCCTATCCTGTCCTCAAGGGTTTTTGTGAAGATGTGCTGAGATCGCAGTAAGAAACAAACAGAAAATTTCAATTCTGGCAAGGAATTGGCAGTCTGATCAAGAATTTCCCCACTTTTCTGCTCACAAAATCTCGAAACCTTCTTCGCTAATTGATAACGGGTTGTCGAGGATGATAAACATGATTGGCGCATCCACTTTGTACTATAGAACCACTTACGTTAGTCAGGCTACAGCTAGTGGCATTGCCATTACTTCAATTTCCTCGTCGAAGATTGCATTTTATTTCACTCTCCTACATCATTAGCACCTTAAATTTACGAAAACGATGCTAGGATAGAGAACAAGTGCAATTTTCGTGATCAGGGCATCTACATAATACCCCCTTAGGTGAGGTCCAGGCTGGGATTTTTAAAGAAAGCGAGTCCGATATACATTTATGTGACGCTAAATGTTGTACGGAATCTCGCCATATACTCTGCTCTTTTTTGCGAATTCTCCCTCCATTTTTATTTTATTAGTATGGCAACTAAGTTCTTGGGCTTGACGATATGCAATAATTAAAAATTATTTAAAAAATCAGCAAGATTGATGACCATCCAAGCCATGCATAATTTGAAAGTGCAATGCCTTCCCATCTTTGTGACAGCTTCTCGGTCCGCTGTGATCAGTTTTCTGGCTGGTACATTTAATAGAAATGCCTGAGACGTGTTTATAGGTTAGTAACTTCAACAGTTCGTTGCTTTTTAAGAGATGATTGAGTCATCGGAGAAAGTATTATTTAGTTAGGGTAATACCTACTTAAATAGAAAATCTAGAGGGAACTTCCGAGCCATCATTGTTTCGTCGAAGATTGCGCTAAGTCACTAGTATCTTCCAACGTGCGGTCATCATTTAGCTTCGATTATGTTTTTTCTCGTGTTGCCTGGTGTGCTCTCTGTAAGAGTTTTTCTTTGAAAAGTGAATAAGTTAATCTTTGCTAAAATATAGCGGATGTCAATCATCCTTCTGAATGCTGGAGCAGATGAGCTCACAATGTTGTCGCTTGCCTTCTTCTCACCGACTTGTCTTCAAAGTCAATTTCACTACCACAAGGCTCCTTCTTAGAAGTAACATTGATTTCTCCTTTAAAGGCAGCACTCACGGAAATTTTCACTTCTGAAATGAGTCGCTTACCATGTAGCCGGCCGCTGGACAATCGCAACAGTAAGTTGAACACCGTGGATGGCCACCTACCTGTGAAGATACTGCCGTGGACACATCTGCCGATATGGACAAAAATAGCTTCGTGGCGCCAACTAACGCCGTTGACAGGGTGTGCGCATGCGGTTCAGCAGACGCTTTTTTATGAAATTCGCACCAGCAGGGTTTCGTGGCGGGACCCATCACGGAACACTCGTCCGCACTGTGGACACACATGAAATACCGCCATCATTTTCTGTGTTTTTTGCGTGTTTCACGCTACTTCATCGTTGTCGATGAGTTCATCGTCCCCAAAAACCCCGATATACCGCGAAATCTTGAACTCAAAAATTTCCGTGAGTGCTGCCTTTAACAGGAGGCTATGCTAGCTACTGCTGTGTATACATTACTATATGCTACAAAAAAGGATTGCTCCCATAAAAACTCAAGAAGCTTACTCTGGCATGCTGCAAAACTTTGTGCCATTTACTAGTCGTACTGAAGAAATGATTCTAACAATACGAATGCGGTGCA
>KN726249.1:18231-55100 GCA_000816745.1 Ancylostoma duodenale
CGCAGCTCCGTTTGCTATCATATGTGCAAAAATACGGCGAAAATCGATATTTCAAAAATTATTAAAAATTGTGAGAGCAAGCCCAAGAACTTAGTTGCCATACTACAAACTTACAGTAACCACAGTAATTGTTGGACAGAAAACGAAAAAAAACCGCAAATCCGCGTTTTTTTTTTCGTTTTTTTTTTCTCCATAGCTCAGTTCATTTAGCTCCTTATCGGAGTTTCTGGCCACCATTCGATTCATGGAGACGAGATCTACAGGATGAGCCTGACATCGCTTTCAAATTTTCAGTGGAAAGCATCTACTTCCCAAAGTACCTGCGGTAAAACAGCACCTATCAGAAAATTTCGAAAATTTCAAAGCATCGGGAGTGCAGTTGAGGGGGATACCAAAATGCTCGTTATGAGCTCTACATTACGAAAATGTAAATATTGTGTTACGTTCCTCGCATAATCTGCACGTCAAATAGCGCATATCCTTAGGTTACATTTATCGCGGTGACTCACTCGCTAATTCGTACCCGCAGGTACTTTGGGAAGTAGATGTTTTTCCAGTGAAAATTTGAAAGCGGCGTCAGGCTCATCTTGTAGATCTCGTCTCCATGAATCGAATGGTGGGCAGAAACTCTGATAAGGAGCTAAATAAAACCAACAATTACCGTGGTTACTGTATATGTACACTCAACGAAATCTTGCCAAGAATTTCTTTTATAAAATTTCCAGTGCATTTATTTGTGAACACATCCTGTTACTATAAGAAGCCTACATGATTTCAGTTGGAAACATTCATATTCTAGTCCAAAGTTAGGCATCGAATTGCGAATGTCAAGAAATCCCATTGTTTTTGCTGAAGTCCAGTCTTAGAGACGGATCTAACAAGGGAAGTGCACGACAACCATTTTCGGAAGCATTATCTATGATGATGTTGATGTATGTGTAGCACTTTTGTCCCACTGGTCTTGATGCTTACGAGAGCGCATCGAGGATTTCCCTACCGCGCTGCTATAGGAGTCCATGTAGATCTGGGTTTCACGAAACTTCATGAAGATGTGATTAGCTGTCCTATAGAACTATACTTAGGACGGAATAAAAATCGAGTAACTCAATTCATTTGATTATTAATTCAGGACCAGATTCGAAAAACTCAAATGTTGAAGAAAGAGAAAAGTCCCAAATGCATGTTCATCATTCATCATATTCCTAAAGGATTGTGTTGCTCCTTCTTTCAAAAATCCGAACTATTGACTTATTCGAAATTGAAGTTTGAGGTTTGAACCAAAACTTTGCCAGAAAGCTGTGCATCGCTGTTCTCGTAAGAGTTTTTTCTTTGTGGTTCGATTTTGTGTTTTGCGTTGAAGAAGTAACCATGTTACAAGAACCATCGAGCCAAGACTTTACCTGACATGGAACTACCTTGGATAGTGGAGTTGTTTCGTAATTTGTGCAGTACTAGCCATATCTGATTTCTTCTGATTATTAGAACTGCTTCAAACAAGGTTAAAACCCTGAAATTCAAAAATGCAAAACGACTTGCGCCGGTGCGATCTAAACACTCAACTTTTTCCCTAACAGTCCAATACTTATGCGCTCGGCTACCTCTGCTATGCTTGCACGTGGAGCTCATAAACACATAAGCGGACGAACCCAGGTGGTTCAAAAATGCGCTACATAGTGTATAAGGACAGCTAATCACGGTAACCAAAACTGATTTGCGTGGTCAAGGCTTCATAAGTCCCAACCAGGACTCTTCGGCAGTGCAACAGAGGAATCTTTGACGCACTCTCCTGGGCGCATCAGGACTACTGGGCAAAAATGATATACAGACATTAACATCACCGCAGACAATGCTTCTAAAAATGGATATTTCGTTCTGATGCCAGGGGTTAGCCTTATGCAGGAAATTTGGCTCTTTTTTTTACTCAGCGGCGAATCCCTGCAGCAATTAGGGCCTTGTACTAGTGCCTCTTTCAAGGTTGCCGACTCGTTCTTCTCGGGCGAGAAATACTCCTCCCACACCTCATATTTGCTCTGCCACTTTGCTTTCGGCGCAGTCGTTATCACATCTTGACCTCGGCGTAGGGCGGTCCGGTATCGGTCAGTTGTGATCAGTGATGTGTGTGTGTGTGCGTTTGTGTGATCTTCACTCTCTTGAGGTTTCCAACGTCTCGGTCTAGCACACTCCAATTCACAACAAATGTTGGGTTAGCACACGTGTTGCTCCAAGTTTTTGGTCCATTTTCTTCTGGAAAACAAAATTAATGCTCATGGAATTTCTGTGATAGTGTCTCTCCACGTTTTATAAGTACATTGTTTTGTCGTACATTCTTAAGGAATCCTACTCATTGGTGCGTTATTTGTTTATTCATATGGTGCACTTGAAAGTGCAGCATAAACGGGAAAAAATAAAAGATATGTTGAGAAGAAAGGCAGATATTCCGTTTTTGCGCTGTAAATGCTGCGATTTTTTGGACTCTGTGGAGGGATTCGTGAACAGTTTTGGAAAGATTGTGATCTACCCGCCTTTCCCAACTGAAGGAGCTCCCCAGGCAAAAATTGATTGATTTGATCCAAGGCATTCTCGTCTGAGACAGTGGTGGAGAGTAGTGGTGAACATTGCAAAATATATCGCAGTTTGCCAGAAAACCTCGCCCACTCTAGATCAGCGAAAAAAAAAGAACGTGCATGAATCCCACTACCAGTTGTACAGTCTATTGTAGGAAGATAAATAGGGAACTGCTCTTCCGCTTCTAAAGGCGGTAAAGTACTCGTTTCCGAGATCCATTTCCTGTCTCCTCAGCGCAATAGTCGGCCAACTGTTATCAGATCTAGGGTGACAAAATTTAATTATTAGGTTTTTCCTCTGATGTGGGCTTCGGTGTGAATTACTAGGTTTTTCTGGGATATGACTTGAGTGCGACATCCATAGCCGTAGAGATCAATTTTCAGCGCAGGTTCACCTCCTATTCGATGGAGATTCTACTTTGGTAGAACAGTGTCTGAGCAGTACCCGGATCCTTTTCGGGAACTGTCCTCACTGCGCTCTTACGGGCTGTACTTCTGCTGCACTAGTCACCATTCAGCTCTTCTCGAAAACATCCATTCGGTCCTTGTAAACGACGCAGATACGCAGGGGCCTCGTGATCCTGGAGAGTAGTTTTGATCAGTTCTCCAGTCTTCTGTGTAGCCAATTCTAACTTCGGACCAAGCCCAAAATAGCCTGAACTTCGAGTGTTACTGTTAAACAAACGTGATTTAGTGGTCTAGCTGTTGCTATGTTACCAGAGATCTAATTTTCTTTCTTCTAAAGCTTCCACATTCGTTTATGCGGCTACCGGAAGGAGATAAACCAATTTACATTGCTGTCTTATTCTTTTTTTCATTTTGACATGCAGGTGCTTCATTCTTTGTTCACCAATGACTCCTTAGACATTTCCTTTTTCTGTTCACCCTCCTATTGTGCCATTGTATCGTAGAGGGCAACTGAAAAGAAGTGACACTGAGCGACGATTTGCTTTGGTTCTTCTGAGCACCTGCGTTCTTCATCGTTTTTACAGTCTTCTTTTTCTCTATAACCCGTCTTCAGTCGATTTTATAGACTTTTTTAAATTTTGATATATCCCAATTCTACCTGCTTGCCCATTTTAGAACTAACAAATGGCCGAGAAAACCGACTTCCAGAAGAGGTTGTTTGTGAGTTGCTCACACTCGTTTTATCGTTCGCTGGTCAAAGGTCATGCAACTTGGTTCGATCGATGTGTTTACGCCCGTTTGTATTGGAAGCGGACCGGTTTCCGGCTTCAGGGACACTTGTGGACCCAAAAAATCACTTGAAGCACAACAAGGATGTTTTTTAACACAAGAACGACTAAATGTGGGAAGCCATGATCACCAAACATCGTGAGGTGGTTGAGCGCTGGGGTTTTTGTTGCCTCATGTATTGACGTCGTTACTATGTATACTTGGGACCGAGTAGTGTATTTAATCTTAATCTTTATTACATTGCGCACCATGTTGAAAAAAAAACCCCACACAATTCATCACACATAAACAAACTAGCTAGTACAATGCAATTAAATGAAGAATTAGCTGAGGGAAGTAAACATCAGGGAGAAAAAAAAAGAAAGAGAACAAATAACCCACTTCAGAAAACTCTGAGGTTTTCATCTCTTAGATATCTGTCAACAGTGATTCTAAAATAACGGAAATCCCCCTCCCCCCCTCCCAGTGATGAATTGTATTTAATGTTCTTTAATCCGAATATGTAATTTTAAATGAGCGAAAACTTAGCATAAAAAACGGAAGAGCACCGGGGGGAAGCCAGGAAGAGATGCATGACTTTCTAATGATTACTCAATCTGTTCTACGCGGCTAACCGTGTTCAGCAGTCCATGAATCGAATCAGGTTCTCTTCCTTGAATGTTCGGTTTCTTTCGAGGTAGTTTCCAAATTGCTGATTGAATTAATTAATTTAGTTAGTTTTTATCCGCTGCAAAGTATAGTGGCTGTTTGGAATGAGTAGGCTTTTTTTTCACTTCCGCACCTTGAATTCTTTCAGATGAAAAACTTTTCAGAATAAGAAGCAACAAAATTGTTTTCATGCGCGAATACCAACCCTAAATGTGATTCTTGGGAACATGGTGGATCTAGATATGTAGCGAGAACAGGAACGTAGCCAAAATGCAAAAACTGTGAATGATTGAGGCAGAGAATGGGGATTGAATGTGGTCCTATAAGATGTCGCCTGTACAACATGGTTTTCGACAGAGCTTCAGATACCATGGAGGTATTATAAGAGATCGCTGAGGAAAATCTACCAGACATCCAGATAGGCGCTCAGATGTGTTGAGTCGTCTAGAAGTGTGTGGATAATCAGCAATTTTTTTGCGCCACAAATAATCAGAATTTCCTAGAGTGCTAACCAAATTCTCTTGACGACTTATTCTAGGTTGGGAGAGGTGTTGTGTCCAAAGTTTTGAGTTTCAACCTTTACGGTGACTTGTTTCATCAACTTGTTCAATCAACTGTAAGAGTAAGAAGCAGATACCTTTTGGCATAATTGTAGTACACCCCAATTATAGTAGACCATAGATTGACCCGGTTCTGGCAAAATTGGCACTGTGGCAATATTTAACCATTCCCTAAAATTCCCATACTGCCGTCTGTTCACTTGCAGCAAATCGGTGTCGATGGAGTCCTGTCCGCTGCTATAGCTCTTGGTTGTCGTCTGAAACTGTTCGGTGCACTGGCTAGTGTGAGCAGCGAGGAAAAACCAGCCACACCTGCTCAAGTCGCTGAGGCAAGCGGGTGCAAAGAGAGGTGAACACTTGATAACTTGTTAAAACCAGAGAAACTATGTATACCGTCCTACGCTGTCACTGTACAAACTCCACGTTGAGTATAGCACCCTCTATCACAATTGAAATCGACATAGAATCAGACTGAATTTGACTATTCCGGTTTTTGGTGGCGAATCGCTGACTTCGCTGGTCCATAACACGCCCATAATCGATCGATACGTACCAAAACCAGTGTCGCCTATGCGACTACGACGCAGCGGTGCTATACTCCGAGTGGAATGTAGTGTTGCTGTGAATACTTTGAGATGCTGTGGAAGCTAGCCAGGGAAGAGTTAAAGGAGTGATGATAAGGTGGATTTTCAGGTATGTGCAAGAATGGCTGGCAGTTATGGGAGCGGGCGATGTGATTACTGTTACGAAAGATGAGAAGTATTTCATCCCAAAGGAGCACATAGCGGTAACCTCTTTATAAGTGTGAATTCTTGAAGACTTCTTTGGCAGTCCGCAGATCATTGCAGGATTTGACTGGTGGTGTGGCCGTCATGCTTAGCTCTTTCCTGCCTGTTTTTATGAGAGGATACGACAAAATTAGTGAAGTATTTGGAAAGGATGGCCCACTCGGTAAGTTGCTTCACTTTTGTGTTCCTTATAGAGTAACTTATTCGGCTCTTTTACAAAGACTCTCAATATTATTCAAAAATTTTTGTTTAAATACATAATGAAAAAAACTATGTATGAAATGAGTGAAGGTATGATTAATCACCTTACGTTCACATGATTTCAGGTCTCAGGTACTCCGATTTCGCGGATTTCTACGTTACTATGGCGTCATTCAGCGAAGCGTTGCACAAGAAGCATCTAATCTCAGATTTCATACCAGCTCTGGGGCCAGACATGAAGGTAACTACGCAGTCATTGCCATCTTACTTCCGGTTCTCCACAGTTACAAAGTAGAAACAATGTTCAAGGTTGAAATTTATTTATTGATACATACACTCATGGTGTACAAGCCGTATTAGGCGGAGAAACTGCAAGAAAAAAAACTAAAACAAATTCAATATTAGTTTGGAGTGGTCACAAGAATTATATGAGTGAAGGCAGATGAACGAATGAAAGAGGTTCATTCCAATGTGGGAGGTACCTGTGGGAATAATCTTGGAATACCAGGAGGTAGGGTGCCGGGAGATCCACCGTTAGAGTTCATATAGTTGTCATAAAAGTTCAAAGCAAGTGCGGTGCCTAATTCAAGGGCTATGCTGGGGCTGTCGTTTCTCCGAGGGCACATGGGCTGAGTCTACGTAGTCCCACCAAACTCCTTATCTTTACAGCAGTATAAGAGTGGGAAATGTCAGTTTGTAAAGGACCAGAGCTCCTCGTTTCGGCGTTGGATACAAATATGTTCGTAGTAAGATAGCTGGAGCTTTTCGAGCCAGATCTATATGAACTAGAGCGGCCCGTTGCCTTTTTTGGAGTCTTTTTTGAAGTCTGTAGCTTAGAACGCTTGACGAAAGACAGCAGACGGCGAGAAAACAATACGCACTCCGCCACTTACTGGTAACTCGGGCAATGGAAGGTTAATAAAACTCAAGTAACCCTTTTCCATTTGCCACTAATTTCTCAGTTAGAAGGCGTTTTAGGAGTCACGTGCTCAAGAGGATTAGACATGCTACCAAAAGAGCTGCCATTTTCAGGAGCGGTTAAAAGAAGGTGGAATGATGTGCTTGGATGTTGGCTGTGGTAAGGGATTCCATGCTGCACTTCTGGGTTAGTTTTCACTATTATTTCTTGAGCCTACATTCACAAATGCTCTTGAGCTATTCAACTTTTCAACCCACTTTTCCCTTTTCAGCAGAAAATTTCCCCAAATCAAACTTCACTGGAATCGATGTTACACTTGAAGCAGTTCACCTCGCGAACCAGCAAAGGTGCTTACACTCGAAAATTCTACATTTTGCACTCTTATAACAATGCTATGGATTTTTCTCTCAGGAAGGATAATGGCCAGACGTTTGACAACCTTGCATTCATCCAAATGGACGCGGGAAAGATGGATGCCGACTGGGAGAACAAGTACGATGTGGTCACGATCTTCGACGCCTGTCACGACCAGATGAGGCCTGACCTTGTGAGTTTAGAAGATATAATAGTCTTCTTATACTTCTGAATTTTCATTTCCTTGATCGCATACGTTTGCACTGTCGTTTGTTTCAGTGCCTGAAGGAGATCTATCGCGTCCTCAAACCAGGAGGAGTTTTTGGAATGCTAGAGGTGTTGTTTCTACAACAGTCGAGTGGTGGACATGTGGGTAACGGTACTGTTCAGGTGAATGGCTCATCCAACGTCTACAAAGACAAGCAGGAGATGGGATTGGTGGCGACGCAGATGTACGGCTGCTCAATGTTCCACTGCTTGCCAGTGAGCAGCAATTCTGAAGATGAGTCCTTTCTCCGTCGCATCCTTATTCAACACTAGAAAATTTAGATTTAGAGAGACTTATTCTGTTGCAAAATGATCACAAAAACTAAATTCCTTAACCAAATTTGTCTGAGCTACCGGAATTTGTTTGGATATGGCCCCATAAGTAGAAAAGAAATTTTCACCATGGTTATTTGCCTCAGTCTCGTGGTCATTTGACTAAATCTTGAAGGATAAGTTTTGCCTTATCGGCAAATCTGATTGTGAGTTTATCCCTTAGTTCCTGATACTACATATCACTTATCACTTACCAGACGCACCTGATGACTAGGAATGCTTGATACCGTCCCAAAATGCTCGTCTTTCAGATGCCCTAGGCCTTGGTGCGATGTGGGGAAAAGAACGAGCAGTAAAGCTACTCGAAGAGGCAGGATTCAAGGATATCACTGTACTGCCGACACCTCAATTTGTGATTAACATCCTTTACGTTTGCAAGAAGGACTAACACTCTTTTTTGCCTCCTGATTATTCACTTATTACTACACTAATGGAGCCTTATTGTATGTGATTCTGATCATATTATCTACCTTGCTATTAAGTATTGACCTTATAATTTTATATTGGTTTATGGTACTAAGGATTCGGAAACAAGACATGAAATCTCAATAAAACATCTTAACTTCATCTGCTAAATATCTCTTTTTGATCTGTTGACTCCTCTGCTCGCAGATACAACTTGAACTCTCATAGGATTGAAGTAAACAAATTGAAACAAATGTCCTCATCAACGAATGAGTTGCGCAAACCGCGAAACCTTGTCTGGCCAAGGATTTGTTTGCACAGCTCGTCCAAGAGACCAATCCAGGCAATCAGCAATAAAAAATCTGCGCCCCAGTCCTTCCCATGGAAGAAATTACGCGTTCAAACGACGGCCACTCCTTGAAAACGAGAGATTTTGAGAAAGAAACGAAAAGTTTGGGTTTAAGCCCAATGTTCGTGTGCGGCGACTTTCTGGGATTTTCAACAGCTATAAATAAATATTTTCGTAAATTCCTTAGTAACCTGGACCTCTGGCAGTAATTGGGAGTCAATACAAGAAAGTTGGCCTGGTTACAAAAATGTTAGATGGAAGCTATTGGGTTTTCTACATGATATGTAAAAAGAACGCTGTGATTATGCAGTAGGGCTAAAGCCTGTTGATCCTGCCGATTTTCTGTCATTGCGATCTCTCAGCAGACATATTTCTTGTTTTTTTTTTGAATTTCAAACATTAAAAAGCGGAGGAAAGACCCCCATGGGCCTGCGAAAGATCATATTTTTAGCCAATGTTGAGTTTTTGTTAACATCTGCAGTAATGATGACTATTCCAGTGGAATGTTGCTTACTTACAGGAATTCCCTTTCATGCGAAATGAAAACGCGAAAAGTGCAAAGCGAAAATGATTTATAATGCACTTCGCATTGGTATTGTTCACAGCCACGTACACAAAAATACGCTGATCATGTCTACTCCTTTGCCGCTAACTTACTGTTTAGCATCTTCAGTTGCTTTAACCTAGGAGTTGTGCACTCCTTGCTTGAGGGTATAATCTATCTGGGAATCTTTGCAATTAGATGACCGCCCACATTGGTAGAAATAATATTTAAGGCCGAATAACTTTTCAGATTAGAAGAATCGAATAAACAGTCGCTTCAAATAACTCGGAATTCTGAGTTTTCAAAAAAGAAGGAGGCATTCAGTCCTTTTTACCTTTCTTCGAAGTGCAGGCTGTCATTCATTTTTGAATATTGAAATTTCGACCTACATATGTACATATACAAATGAGAACATTTAGTCGAATTTCTAAACTAACACATTATTTAATGAGTTTGCAGTTCATTGTTAAGGTCCGAAGAAGGCGTTAATGCCGAAAGCTTACAAATAAAGCAATTGAATTGAAATCACTATGCAGTTGAAGAAGACATTATTCAATCGTTAATGTAGTAACAATATGATAGCATGTAAATACAAGTAGTTTCCCTTTATCCATTTCAAATTATGACTTGTGATCAATCCGTGTGTTTTTAAAAGCTTCATTGCAGAAGTTCATGAGAGAGCAGGGAAATATACACAGGTAGAGAGCGAGAAAGAGAAGGAGAGAGAATAAGAGAAAAAGACAGGTAGCTTGATTTCTGTTGTGGTATTGATGACTATTCTCGGAAAGAGAATGAATTATCCGCAAACTCGAGGAGGAGGAGTTTCTGGGACTAAAATTAGTGCATTCCTCTTGAGAACCTTGTCACAGCAAGATAAGGAAACAGATTTGAGGACAATAAACTACGGCAGTTTTCGTCCAGGAGACTCGCCTTCATTCTGAGATAGTAGAAAAGCTACAATGTTCTTTGGAACGTTCCCCTTTATAAAAGATAAGTTCAATAGAAAGGTTGTACCTTTTATACTTTTTATACCTTGTTTCAGGTGTGCAGACCACCCATCAGATGCATGCGCACGCGTCGCGACTGATGGGTAGGGGAAGTTCACAACTCTGGCAGTTTTGATCTACACCTTGACCTCCAAGCGTCGATCTCGGGCCAATCCAGCTCCACTAGCTGAGACAACAAGCTTCTTTCTCTATTTCTCAAGTTCTCCTTGTAGCCTCGTTCATCTCAATTTCACCGGAAATCCGGGCAGAGTTCTCAAATATTCCCTAGAACCTTAGAGATTGTTTTCACACAATGGAGACTCTCTAGTCGTACATTTACCTGGAGAAAGTCAGCACGTTTCTGGAGGTCTTACAGTTAGAGAAGGTCTGCTATAGAGAGCTCTTCTTTTACCTGTTCTCACTCAAACTCCAAACGTACTCTCCTGAAAACTCACAACCATCTTGTTTTTCTTAGTCAAACACTTGCCACGGAAATATATGACGCCCAGCATTGTCAGTTTCCGCTCAATTTCAATTCCACCTTCTCCAGTGCCCTATTGATAGCTTATTCTTGTAATTCGAGCACTTTAGAATTCACAAGACTTGCCAGCCATTAATTATGCACAATATTTCTAATTGTTTGGCCCGAAAAATAACTAATCCCTCTTGTTTTGTTTCGGAATCGAGTATTTTCTCTAGTCTTGTTCAGAGACGGTGCAGGTTGTATTCATTGATTGTGTGAGAGCGACCGGAATAACAATACAAAGGAATTCGTCATTTCACCGCTCTGCTGGACGAACGTGCAGCTCCTCTCTCGTTCTTCTTGCGCTCAACGTCTCCTTCGATATTCTCGTGCCTATTTCTTTGTTTCATAATTCCTTTCTCCTTTCCATCTCTCAATTCCAGTGAGCAGTCATGGCAGAGAAGTCCGACTTCCAAAAAAGGCTGATGGTGGGTTTGTACTGCTCATTGTTTATTGTCTATGCGCCAATGAACCCAGACATTGATTGATCATTGTGAGTGTTAGTTTTACAGCACCGCAATTCATTTGTTGCGAAAATTTTAGTAAAAAATGCTGTCGATTTTATTAAGTCTTTAAGTAGGAAACGTATGATTTTCAACGGAAGCTTTCCCAGTAATATGCTCCAAACGAAGTGCGATGTAGTCATCCCCCTTACTTGCAAAAATCCTTTTTCGTCCCAGAGGTAGCTTGCTTGTGCCAACAGCTGATAAGTCTGGACAGCAAGAGGTGATGGCGTGTCGAAAGTCGTCTTTCACGTTGGCAAATCCTGCAAGTTTCTGATGCTAGGGTTTAAGAACAGCACCCCTCAAAAAGTTCTACTTCCAATGAAAGTGTTCCCCCTCCTAAAAAAGGGGGTGCGCTGCTTCATGTACAACCAGCAAACAAGTGCTTGGTGCGGAAACCTCACAGTTCCCCCTTGGCCCCGCCCACAAACTCCCCAAAATTTGAGCCTCGAAAATGGGTTTCTTCGGCAGTTTTGCATTGAGTCCCGCATATCAATGTGATAATGAGATCATTGAGATTCTTTCTATATGGAAATTTCAAAAACGATCCTCAGGTTGTATGGTGCCTTTAAACAGTTACTGAATTTCGAACCTTTTCGGCACTCTAAATCGATATGCGATACAGTGCACGAAATGTTTTGAAACGGCCTGTGAACCCGTTATTCTATACCGATTTGGGAGGGGCCTATATCAGAGTGCTGAACAAAGTTTACGTAGAAAACCGTCTATCACTGTTGATCTATTGATCAGATCGGCTGGGACATGCTGTCCAACGCTGCAGCTACGGCGAGCATCCACTACACAGGGGATCGCTCCGCCCGAGTGCTCCGCGAAATTTACACATTGGACCCTCTTAGAAACGAGATCTAGCAATGTTCGTGACTTTTATTCACATTGTTCAAATCAGCGCATCAACATGTGTTGATATATCCAATATGAAAGCCGAGAAAGGACACTGCCTCTATGCCTCGTCATTCCTACAAGAAGTGGTGGCGGGACGTACTTATTTTTGGGGATGTTATTCATGAAAATTTAAATGCATTACCGTTTCAATAGCGTGACGTTCTGGCATGAGCCGTTCGACAATGCAGTAAAATATATGAGCAAATAAACAAAAAAATCAAAAGTATGGTTCATTAGAAAAGGGTGCGGCGTGCCCGGATTCCCTTGGTGTGGCACGGACTCATAAACACCGGGAACTGAAATGGGCTTGCTCCTGCTATCAACAGGTGAGAAGCATCACAACGCCTTTGCAAGTGAAAAGCCATGAATATCAGTATTTCTATAACATTTCGCAGAATTTGTCCAGCCTGCGTGAAAGCTACAACCTTAGCCCCTTTTCTCCTAGGAATGTTCATGAATACACCGTGATCTCTATCATGTGGATAGAATTCAATGTTGCTTATGGTTTCTGTACCTCAAATTCGGCGCGGCGATATGCTGTGTAGAACTGGGAGGAAAAGAGTATTCCTGGCAGATAGCGAATGTTTCTGGTTTTGCCGTCGCGACAGCCGCGCGAACAAACTGCTTTTCGACTTTCGCCACATCGAGACATCGCGAAAACTTCGTGAAATTTCGAGTCGACGCGTCGATTTTGACGCGCAGTAACTATAAACAATGTGTTCGACAAGGTATAGATCATTACAGTGGGGCTGGGGGCCCGCAGAGAATTGACGCATGGTATATCCTAGCAGATTATATACCTCTCTCATTGAAAATTTGTATAAACCACATTGGAAACTTCAGAGACAGAGTTTTTGACTGAAGCATAAGTTGGCCCCCAATGAGGAATTTTACTTGTCACACCTTTTGTGGTTCTTTTCAGCAAATTGGCGTCGATGGCATTCTATCGGCTAGTATTTCCTTGGGTAACAAGCTCCAGCTGTTTCAAGCTCTAGCAAAAGTGGGAAACGAGGAGAAACCTGCGACTCCTGCCCAAGTCGCGGAAGAGAGCGGGTGCAAGGAAAGGTGAGTAGGGCTTACTTCTTCACAAAGATTCTTTGCTGAACATGGAAACGATAATTGGATATACTGAGTTTCTGAGGTCAGAAGCCAGGGAATCTTAGGTACGTGAAGGAGTGGCTATCGGTGATGGCTGCCGGTGACCTTATCACCGTCACGGAAGACGAAAAGTTCTACATCAAGAAGGAACACATCGCGGTAACTTCATTGCTACCCCTTGAATACATGGGTACGTGTGGTGTGCAAAACCGATTTTATTTTAGGACTTGACGGGTGGAATGAATATTTTGTTCCACTCTTTTCTGCCCGTTTTTATGAGAGTGTACGACCAGCTTTCACAGGTGTTCAAGAAGGAAGGACCACTAGGTGGGAATTTCTTTAAAAAAAGCTTCCCTGTAATTCGACAGTTACTTAGTTTTGCGGGTAGGTCTCAGTTACTCGGACTACTCCGACTTCTTCAATACTTTGGCTGCATTCAATGAGGCAGTGCACAAGAAACACCTTATTCCTGATTTGGTTCCGGCACTTGGACCAAATATGAAGGCAAGTATACATAGAGAATATTTGCTATTCGCTTTTTTTTTCAATTCCTCCTAGCACACTTCATCTCAAATACGTAAGTACCATGTCGTGTTGTCTGACAGTGAATTTTTGCAGCTTTCCCCTCTGATAGAGAAGAAAAGTGTTAAGATTTGCGGAACTCCCAAGTATTCGACTGCAGCTTTGAAATTTACAAATTATTAACGGAAGAACATAATAAAAAGAACCAAAATATCGAGCTTGAGAGTAGGTCGCTGTGACAGAACTGCTAGAGTATGGAATGACTAGGATTATCTACTTAAAAATGACCGTATTGGGCTGACAATGATGTCTGATCCTCGCATTTTGATGCAGGAATTTGTGAAGTACTGAAAAAATCAAATGAACATGCAGCTAATGCCCGAATGCAGTGGGAGGGAGCACCGATGGAAAAATGAGAAAAAAGCGTGGCATATCAAATCATCCTCACCGAAAATTCTAAGGGCATCTTGTATTGCATCATTTTCTTACCTCTTCGAGTTTTATTTGTTTATTTGTTTGCTTATTAATTCATTAAATTTATTTATTTAAACCACTCCATGTGCGCAAACAGAAGATGTAGTAAGTTGCACAGTTGGTGGTAGGTGAAACTGGAGCAGAAGCTCCTGTAACAGGTTTTCATTACTTCTCTTCTGGCTTCATGGAAAAAGCCTCGACACGAGTCCAGATTCACTTTCACTATAAGACCTATTTTTGAGGTATGTTAATGCACAATCCTCTCCTGCATATATGTGATAAAGTGTGAACCTAGCAGCACTTGGTATTTGCTCAGTCATTACATTTAAACCTTTCCCCCTTTTCTTGAATTTTTTTGCATAATTTCTAATTGTTTTATGTGCACGTCATTCAGCATTTCTTAACATTTTGCTCGCAGACCCCCCAGTGAGGAAATACTTTTTTCGCTTGGTTTTAATAATTTTTCGCGAAGTATACATCTATCTCACATTCGGGTCTTTGCGGTACATACATGAGGGAGGTGGGCATCTTAGTGGGCGTGGCTTGGGCTCAAAACTTAGGTAAGTTGAAGTAATTAGAAAATAGAAATAGGAAAACAAGAAAAAAAAGAAAAATAGAAGATTTACGAGGCTAAGTGTCAAGAAAACCGATGTTAGGCTTCAGCTATTGGCAGGAACATTTGAAAAAATAATTCAAATAGGGTATTAGGAAGCGCTGAGACAGCATTGTTGCCCTCTTCATCTAGCAATTTGGAAAATTTGCTATTCATTTTTGGGAGGAGGGAGTGGTGGCGCACCTGCTCGCCCAGTCTCTCCCTATCTGCGTCTGCAGTGGTACTTATATGTACGTATGTACGAGTAGTCTATAATATTAGGTTGGTGCGAAATTAATTGCCGAAACGAACCCTCCAGTTCAAAGTGTTATAACTTGGGTCAAACGCAACGATCTCCAACAGTTCAATGACCTTTTGATTTGCTAAGTCTTCCTTAACAATATAGTAAAAGTGGTATACCTTCGCGGTGAAAATTGAGATCGCAAAAATCTCAAAACTTTCGGAAGGCTATTCCGGCATGCTCTAGATGAGCAGTCTGCTGCTGTCGCAGGTTTGCATCTGGTACTCGGCAAAAGTGATATTCAGGAAGAAAAAGGTCTGGGAACGAGAAAAATGGATGAGTACCTCAATGCCTTACTGCGCCAGTTTTTGCTGGGTGAGTTTTTAGGTGAGAGGCTTAGTGCTACCCCGGAGTAGGGTAAAACCCGATCCTGTTCACCACTGCTAACCAAATCTAGAGCATCTCTTCGGATATCAAATCGAAACTATAATCCTAAGACTCTGCTGCCAAGGCCCAACTAGTTTGGAGGAGGCTACAGTGAGCCATACCCTGACAGCACCACCACATTCCTAACACAACCTCCCTTGAGAGAAGATCTGATTTAGGAAACTTAGAAGTGGGAAAACGTCTCCACCCAAAAACATTCCCATTTCTGGTTATCGTACAGAAGCCGATGGTCTAGAAATTAGTCGTGTTGGGAAGAAAAATTAAGTTAGAAGAGATATCGGATTAGGTAGGACACTGGTCATCAGTCAGATTGTGTGGTATTCACGTCCACACCTTTCTTACCTTGTTGATTGAGGTCAGATGTTTTGAATCTGTAGTATAGTGAGCGTCCATCCCTGCTCTCATCGTCCGAATGGTAAGATCCGATTTAGATTCTACGGCTGCCTTCAACGCCTGATCGCCCAACAACATCCCGCTACCACGACCCTGATTGCATTTGAGTTTGAAATCGTAGGAAGAAAACTTCGCAAACCCTTAGCTCACTGTGCATTGGGAGGCGATTCCAAGATAAAACAAACGCGAGATTAGCGGGCACCTCCGGTTTAAAGTGATCGAGTTTGAAGTCTTTAACCATGATCACCCGGAAATCGCGTCGGCTCATCATTTGTTCGCGACTCTACAAAAACGGACTGAAAAGAGCTAGCCAGAATATTCGGGAGGTATTTGAAATAGGAGAAAAAACCCTTTCAGAAATTCATACAAGTTGTTTTGATTTGTTCAAATTCCACAAAAGAGAAGAGTTTATTTGTGCATACCCCAAAACGGCAATTAATTTCGCACCAACCTAATATATCCCTTCAGTAAAGTAAACGTTTCTCTCCTTAGTGATTGACTGAACTAATCAACGTAGCAAATAAATATCAACGAACCAAATAAGTAAACGCATAAATCAAAATGCAAAAAAACATATGAATACAAAATGCAAACATACATATGAAGAAATAAGCAGGTAAGTGTGATTTGCTGCTTTTACCTCTTCCCTACAATCACTTTTATCGCTTTTCCACTCAAGCAATGAGCACTTCAAAGAATCCTTATAGGAGCGATTAGAGCAGGGTGGTATGATGTGCTTAGATGTCGGTTGCGGCAAAGGATTCCACGCTGCCTTCTTAGGTCCGTTCCAATTTCTCTTATTATTCATGTTGTGCATTCCAGTTCTATACGGGACTGGTGCTGTGGAAACATTGGAAGTCATTGGTCTAATTCAGCTCAAAATTTCCCCAAATCGAACTTCACAGGAATCGATGTCACACTCGAGGCAGTTCACTTGGCCAACCAACAAAGGTTTCTTGTAGCTTACCATTTCCTTTGAATTTTTTTTAGAATGTTTTGTCAATGTACTTTGTTCCAGAAAAGATAACGGCGAAACATTCGACAATTTGGCATTCATTCAGATGGACGGCTCTAAGATGGACTCCGACTGGACGGATAAGTTTGACTTAGTGACTATCTTCGACGCCTGCCACGACCAAATGAGGCCCGATTTGGTGAGAATTCGGAAGTCGGAAGTCGGAAGCCCAAGAAATGACCGGAATATCGGAAGTGCCGGAAGTCGGAAGTCGGTAGTACGGAGAGTCCAATAGTACGGGGAGTGTGCATACACATGCATATAGTATAGGGCGCTTAAAGTTGGTGTAAACCATGTATTGTTAGACTAACTGCCGTTCATTTTGATAATTCTATCTAATTGCTTTCATAAATAGTGGTATAAATTCAGAATTAAAGGGTAAATGAAAAATAAAGAATCGCTCAACAAAACCTAAATGGTTGAGCAGGACTGTAGCAAATTCGTCAGATAATAAAAATTTATAAGTTTGGAACAAAAGCTCGTTAAAGTGAATGCGTTATATTTTGCACAGAAAAGTGTCTTATGGAGAAGAATGTTGAGTAGTACTGCCCAGTTTTCATATCAGACCTCCATTACAAGAGTGCCTCCTTGGAATTCATCTTGGTCAGTCTTGGTATCTTTTCAGTGGTACTCTGTGCGACTCTTCTACTCTGAAAAAACTCAGACTTGCCCGATTTTGGTTTGACTCCATGCTGTTTAGTTAGTTAACATTATGCTTGATGTGACTGAAAACGGACAACTTCAAACTGTTCATCGATCCCTTCAGAAAGTGCGAAATGTTGAGCAAATTCTCTCTTATTCCTAGCTCAATTTCTGACAATGTGATTTCGTTGATACATATACTGATGTGTAGTATCGAACGCACAACAAAGACGTAGCCATTAGTACAAAATATATTCCAGAAACTTCAGAAAAAAACCATGACGAAAGTTTTGGTTAAACACTGTTGCTACACTGTACGACATCCCATTCAGGACAGCAAATCTTGTGTGGAAACACCCACGCCTACGAAGCGTTACTTTTGGTTAACGACTGCCGTATTGTTCAGACAATGGAGGCTAGATCTTGAAAACTGCACAAAATTAGCGGCAACAGTCAACAGGCAGCAGGCAATCTTGACGAAATTTGCATCAATCCAAGACTTCCGAAAACTTCCGGCTTTTTTCGCCATTTTTCGGAATTCGGAACTCGGAAGTCGGAAGTCCAAAAAACACCGGAATATCGGAAGTTTCGGAAGTCGGAAGTCGGAATTCCGCTCATCCCTGGTCCGTACGCTTCGTTACCACTGAGCCAAGCTGTCACCTCGGTTGTGGCCCAGCCCCGCACAGGGTGTTCTTATTGAAAAGCTTAGTTTGATCCTCAGCAGGATGAAGCTGTCCTATAGTGACTTTATTAACAAGGAATTCCAAATTGCATTTAATATTTATTTAACCCATTGACGACCGCGCGCATTTTCGCGTGTCCGGCGCGTGGGACCGACGCCCCTTTCGAGAGCGCGGCGTCCGCATAGTTTCGCGCTGTTACGATAAAAGAATTTGGTGGAAGATAGACAATTTCACAGAAATACCTTGAATCCTTGTTCTGGGAGGTTACTAGTGTCATATGACCAGAAAACCCGAAAATCCAAATGTGTCTCACTTCGTTTGAGGCCGAAAGAATTTTGTGAAAGGTATTTTGAGAGCTATAAGGAAGTGTCTCAAGAGTATACGCGTTCATATGGTCCTAGACTGACAAATAGGGAAGTGTGAGGTGTAACGAACGTGTCACTGTGTAGGAAATATGGCTTTAGCACAGATTATTCCCATCTAGTACACAAGAAATGCAAAGCAGTTTTCCTCTATTTAAAATTCCCATCTTTTTCATATCATTTGTCAGTATAGAAGAGGAATTTTTCTTGGACCACAGTGATTTGAGAAATTGCTTAGATGTGTAATACTCATTCCATATGGAATACTGCAAAAAAAAATTTCGAAAATAAGGCCCAGTAATTAATTAGAAAGGCGCGGCTCACTGATGAGCCGCACGGTCCTACGCGGCCAAAAAAGCGCGGCTCACCGGTGAGCCACGCGGTCGTCAATGGGTTAATAAATCGAAGTTTCTTAATGGAAACAGAGATGTTTTCCTCATGGATAGATTCGGTTAGTCATCAAAAAGCATCTTTATCAGCCGCTACACTCCACCTGGAGTATTGTCTGCTGCTATACATACCTCTCGGAGAGTATAACGGTTCCCCATCAATGCCATGACGTCGGAACTGGTTCTGATACATATCGAATATGCGTCAACGACAGCAGCGACGGCAGCAACGACACGACGCCCTCAATCGACGTGCACGGCTGTGTTTATACACACGACCGTCGCGCACATACAGTGGACGTCAATGGCGGTGGCGAATTCGCAGCTTCGAGGACGCAGCGCTACCGCGCTGCGCGCGCCGTAACCAATGTTTTCTGCTGCTGTTATGCTATTTCTAGCAGTTTTTCTACCCATTTTGAGAATTCTTGACCAACTCGGGAGGGAAAGCGCCTAGAAATAGCATTACGGCGGCAGACGACAACGATTTCGGCGAGCGGTCGCGCTGCGTCCTTCTCGAGGCCGTGGATGGGCCACCGCCATTGACTTCCTCTGTAAATGCTACACAAAAACGGCTGGACCCTCTTGGAAACATAGGCAAACCACGGTCACGCTGCGTCAATTGGTGGTCATGCTTGCGACGCGACGTTGCGGACAGCGTCGCGCGCTGTTTATATATATGTATGTATATATATATTTTTTTTTCCTTTAAAAATCACGGGCCGGGCCGAATTCGCTTCCCGTCTGCTAGCAGGCGCGACAAGGCACCAGCGTCGCCGCAGTTGCAGCTACCGAAAGCGCTGTACTCCTCGAGGAGTACAGTAGTAGCCACAAATTCAAATTTATTTTTGAGCTCAATGTGATGTGATAAAAGTTTTTATCAACTCAGTTTTCCTCCTGGATGACCTGATTTATCTTATATGGTAAACGTCGTCAGCCGCACTCTTTTGACACTTTGCAGAGCAGTGCCCTGAAACTTCTCAGTTTCTGCAGAATTGAAGGGAGCTTGGAGGTGGACGACAGAAACTGTTCACGCTGGTTTTAGTGTAAATCACGGAGCGTATTTGCAGGGAACGAAACTCGAGCGGAAGTGCTTTCGCAAAAACGGAGGCATACCACCTCGCTCTTATTTTCTAGGGCTATCGTTGACAAATAAATAGCCTACTCTGGTAATTTTACACCGGAGGTTTCCGCCTGATTTCCTGGGAAACCTCGTGTAAATCGTGTATTTCTCGAAATTCCCCCGGTTTCCGGGTAAATTCCTGTTAAATCTCGTGTAAATCGTGCACTCTCAAAGCTACCGGCGGATTTCTCCTAAATTCTGCCTAAATTTCGGGTAAATCTGAAGAGTGGTGAATAACGCGAGAACTTTCAAGGGTTGACCCACGATTGTGAATTTCTTTATGTTTTTGTGTCCAATGTACTATTGCTGTTCAATGCCCTTGTTTTCGTGAAAATAACCTTCAGATGTTTCCAGCCCACTTAGTGTCAATATCGGTGATCCCCGCCAGAACTTCTGGAAAAAATATAAGGGGTGTGGCAGGAATTAATCAGAATTTACATGGAACTTGAATGGAAACTAGTGGAATTGCCTGTTATGTTTCGACAAGAATTTGCTCGTTCTCACCTGAATTCCTGTAAATTCCGGCTAAATTCCCTCTAGAATTTCGCTAAATTCCGCCTAATTTCCTCCAGGATTCCTCACACTTTTCTGAGTAATTTAGGCGGAAACCGCCAGTGTATAATCACGAGAGTACAGTGGTGTTGTGGTTTCATGCGAAAAACCCAACTATCATGAGACATACTATATGCTATACGAACGCTTCAAACATCACTGTGGATAACAATTTTGCAATTGCTCCGCGGTTCAGAAACAATCAACCTATGTGTGTACGAGTAGGACTCTTAGCTTGCGGGAACTTGGGTTATTTGATCACCCATTGTCCTTAGGAACAAGTGAGACTGACCTAAGCCGCATCTACCTGTGTAATTCATAAACTTTTCAAGTTTCTTTTACTAATCTGTATATATAAAAGCGAAAGTTTGTGTGTGTGTTTGTGTGTTTGTGTGTTTGTGTGTTTGTACGTTTGTATGTTACTTATAGAAATCGCGGAGGGTGAAGCGATCCGGACCAAATTTTGCGTGTAGACCCTCCATGGGCCGACGGAGGTTTTAGGCCACTTTGCGCCCGGGATTATCGATTGATTTATCGATTATATCGATTTTATTGATTTTTCGTTATTTTTGTCCAGGGGTCGGTGGGGACATATCTACTAGGGTTCCTCAGTACGCTGAATACGAATATGACAACCATTTTGTACGAAATATCGATTTATTGATTTTATCGATTTTTCCATTTTTGCTCGGGGACGGACAAGGGCATGTCTTCTGGGGTTTCCCAATACGCTGAATACGAATATGACAACCATTTTGCACCAAATATTGATTCATTGATTTCATCGAGTTTTTTAATTTTTTGCGTTGGGGCGGACTAGGACATGTCTACTGGGGTTTCCCAATACGCTGAATACGAATATGACAACCATTTTGCACCAAATATTGATTCATTGATTTCATCGATTTTTTCATTTTTTGCGTTGGGGCGGACTAGGACATGTCTACTGGGGTTTCCCAATACGCTGAACACGGATATGACAACCATTTTGCACGAGATATTGATTTATTGATTTTATTGATTTTTTGTTGTTCTTGCCCATGGGAAAGTGAAGACATGTCCACTTGGGCGCCCCAATATGCTGAACACGAATATAATAACCGTTTTGCGCGAAATATTGATTTATTGAATTTATTGATTTTTTGTTGTTCTTGCCCATGGGGAAGTGAAGACATGTCCACTTGGGCGCCCCAATATGCTGAACACGAATATGACAATCATTTTGCACGAAATATCGATTTATCGATTTCATCGATTTTTCCCATTTTCGCCTGGAGACGGGCAAAGACATGTATATGGTGGTTTCCCAGTACGCTGAAAACGAATGAGATGACCGCTTCGTACGAAAATTGATTTATCGATTATATTGATTTTCCGCTTTTCTACTCCATTGGGCGATGAGGACATGTCTACTGGGGCTCCTCAATACATTGAGTATGAATATGGCGATTATTTTGCAGGAATACATCGATTCAGTGTCATCGAGATAAATTTGCTGACTTTTCGTTCACGAGTCGGTAGAAAAAGGTCACTTGAGATTTACTGATATGCTGATCGCCAGAGTTATGGGCGTTTTAATAAATTTAAAACCGCAGTAGAAATTGCCCACAGCAGTGTGAAGTAGCCGAGATGGTAAAACACCCGAGCGAAGCCGGGTATGCCGGCTAGTACTATTCTATGTATAAGCGTTTAATTTCGAGGTTACGCTCAGCATTCGCAAAACTACATATCTGCGGCACAGGAGCCCCAGACAGTGCAGAACAGTTTTTGAACTCTTATAGTAATCAGAATATTTTAGTGTCTGAAGGAAATTCATCGTGTCCTCAAGCCAGGAGGTGTGTTTGGAATGGTGGAGGTGAGCCTCCACTCTTCTATTCTGTAGTAGCAGTGATTAATCGGAGGAAACATTCAGGTGAAGGGATATTCCAACGTGTTCAAGAATAAGCAGGAGTTTGGGCTGAGAGCCGCAATGATGTACGGCGCGTCGACGTTTGTCTGTTTGCCAGTTGCCAGCAATTCAAAAGGTTCTTTTTCCTGCAGTGCTCTTCTGACTCTCGAATTTCTATTGAAATCACAATTTTAGATGCCTTGGGTCTCGGCGCCATGTGGGGTCAGGAGTTAGCGCTGAAAATGCTGGAGGAGGCAGGATTCAGCAACGCACACATAGTCCCAACACCTTTCTATGAGACCAGCACATTGTATGTCTGCACGAAGGACTGACTGGATCACTCTTCGCTTCTTTATTTCGCTTATATGTATAATAAAAAGATATAGTTCTTCTCTCCCAATTGCAAAGCTTTATAATGAACAGGATCCAACTTTTGAGAAGAAGGAAGCAACCGTTATCGTTCCTGAGACAGAAGCATTGCTTCCGAAACCAAACATAAAAACAAGGAAGAGAGCTACACCTGCTGACTAAGGCAGTTCTAGCAAAATTTCTTGGTGGACACTAACAGGACAAGGAGGGGAAAGCATAACGCTTTGAACAATTTCTTTTCCTTCTGGAATTTTATTCTGTAATTTCTTCTTTTGTGGACATTTGATTCAATGCCCTCACCATCACTACTCTGACATTCGTAGGCGTAGACTGCACAGAGTTCCCCCCCCCCCAGCTCTACCTGGGTGGACCACAAATCGTGGGGCACCTTCCCTACAGATGACTTCCCCCACTGCCCTCGCGGTTGACCTCCCCCCCCCCCGCCCCGCACAACAACAACCGAATTTAGGCGTGCAAAATGTTTATTCTGTGCAATAACATAAACAACTGGAGTTGATCCATCGCTTCAAAAAATCATTTTGCTATCCTTCTGATGAACATTGCCTCAGAGGCAGTGTCTCACCTCATTTCGACTCTGAGATGTTAATAGAACCTGGACCAGCTCAAAGAGCTGATTCCAATGATGTACGTGAAACGCTCTAAAATGGCCGACCTACCTTCTTGCGGCCCCCCTTGCGGTTTGTAACAGTACGTATTTTAGTTATAAAGCATGTCAGAAATAATAGTAACTACAGTTCATTTTCGATCAGGTGCCGATCGATCACAATCCACCGAGAATTTTGAAATTTTGGGCTGACAGAAATATTCCTTCAGTGGTACGATTCATGAACGCTTGCGGGAACGTGTAAGCTACTGGCCGTTCTGAATCGGACGATTTTTTCTGATGAAAATGGATGTCCGAGCTACGCTTCTCTCACGTTGCTTAAAACATTTACCTCCTCATACTCAAATAGGAATCGCTTTAGAGAAGCATAAGAATACGCAGGAAAACCAATGAGCAACTAGTTTAATAGTAAGAATTTTGAGCCGTGTAGCTAACGGTTGACGCGCTGTGTCGCGATGCGATCGCTCCTATCCACAGGAAGGCCGGGCACCGTAGTCGTGATCGTGCTGTGGACGGCTGTGATCTGAATTTGACCACATCCGCCCTATCGGCTATCGATGTTTTAGGCCACCGCGCGGCTTATTTCGCTTACTGGAATCTTCCGCCAGGTGGCGGCGTTCCTATCTTTTACCTAGTTAACTCCTTTGTCTCTGTGTTACATTCTCACGAGTTATTACCCATACTACATACTCTACTACATCCTTGAACCCCTCCTCGTTTTGCTAGTACATTGTGGCTACAACTCTCTCCCTTTCGATGGCTATTGATCGACCTAACCGTTAAGTATCACAGTAACGTTTACTATGAAATCATTTAATAAATCCTTTCTAATTCCATGTCCCGTCTTGTTTATGGTTTTTCCAAGTAATATTTGTATGTTTGATTGCCTTCATTTTATGTTTGATTGCCTTCGTTTGAGTATTCAATGTGCGTGGCATTGGGTGGCAAACCAATTGGGCCCACTGACCCACCGTTCGCGACATGGTGTATCGGCCGGTGGCATCATGTTGCATGGTGCCCATCGACCTATCGATTTCGGTCACCACCCAATGCCACCTACCGAAAGACGTGGTCTAGGACCCATGCACATTGCAGTACTACATTACTACGCGTTTTTCTCTTCTTCGTAAACAAGCCGTTGAGAAAAAAGCTTGTCGACCACTTATCTTTGGGTGGCACGATGACGTCAAACTTGTCGCCAACGATTTGCTGATCAAAAGGATGTTTGCAAGTACTTTTTGGCCGAAGCTGGGCCGACAACTTGTTTTTGCGCTTCCGAGAACTAATGCAAAATAATACACAATCATTCCACAACTTGGCTGTTCCATTAATTCGCGAAGATCCATCAGATTTCATGCACACATATCTCGTTGGCTGGATACACGTGCTAACCCATGTAATAACAACCATAACAGTCCATGAAGATCAGGTAAATTAGATCAAGATCACTTTACCTCGATTCGTTGATTGGTCAGCCAATCTAGACTATTTCAGGGCCACGCTGCAACACTTGCACATTACATAGGAAATAATACGGGAAGTACTGGTGCACACACCATCTGTAACTGCACAGACAACAGCGATGATCAGGGTGCCAGGGTCATGTTTTACTAATTTTGCACCTAACACACACCAGCACAAGCGCACTAAAACGCATTTAGGTAGTACACAGACCAAACAGCATAATTCTACTACGCCGCCTAATCTGAGGTTGTCCGATGGTGCCGAACCAAAACCTCAGCCTTACCTTCCCACCTTCTCCACGTGTAGCGATAAGTCCTTCCCGCATGGGCCCACGAGGTCATAGCGACACCACGTGGAGAATCTCAAGGCAGAGGGAAGATGATCATGAGATCGTATAAAAGGGAAGGCATGGGTAGGATGCTCGTGGAAGGAAGGGAAGGGGCCAGAGCGCCGGCACTCAGTAGCGGGACAGATGTCAGGAACGGGTCCACAACTGCGAGAGTGGTGCGCCGGCGCCTAATAATGGAGAAGATGACAGGAACAGGTTCACAGCTGCGAAAGTGTTGCCGCGGTGCTCACTAATAAGGAATGTATATACGACGAGGCGAGCAAGGCAAGCCAGAAAGAAGCCTGAGAGTCCGGCGTTAAAGGGTTACACAGTTTTTAGCAAGCTGCGGAGTGGCGCCGCGCGAGAAGTCACTCGCTGCCAGCTGACTTCTCGCCTTTCAACTCGCGTCGGAGTTGCGGCAAACGACGCAGCTTGGCGCACCTAAAAGTTAAAAAAGGGAAATTAAATAAAAGTATTTATAATTATTTATTAAAATTGAATATTTATAATGTAAATGGACATACATCTGTTTCCAGACTCGGACAATTCTCAGGTGGAAAAATTCCAGTAGATTACGTGTGCTTTCGAGCAGATTTCGGCTATTTTTCGCCGAAATATTTCCCGATTTCGCCCGAAAGTTACACGTAAATCTCCGGAAAATAAGCGAAATCCACTGGGATTTGCCCGAATTCCGTTCGAAAAATAAGCGAAGTCTGCTGGAAAACACGCGGAAATCTATGCGATCTTCAGCATATGCCGGAGGTCGGCGGGCACACCGCTGTGGCGAGAGTGCCCCGAAAAAAATACTGCACTCATGAGAACACCTCCACGCGCAAGTGGTTCCAATCACCACCATGGAATACGATTCTGAAACAAAACCACTTGCGCAATACATCCAGTTGACGTGCTCCGTACATTACGCCAGTGAATATTCCGCATGTTAACATGGTGTATTTATACGCATCAAATGAATTTATCAAACTTTTTTGTAATTATGATAAGTAAAATATGTGGAATCTTTTTCAGGCATAACACATTCCTGAAGAAGAAAAAGGAGAGACGATAATTGGTGAAAAACGAATTCACCAGAAAAGTAAACGAAAAATACACGAAATCTACTGGAATTTACCGAAGTGCAGTTTCCAGTAGATTTCACTTATTTTACGCGTAAATTCCAGTGGAATCTACTGGGACCGAGAAAAATTGTGAAATTCCAGTAGATTTCGCTTATTTTGCGTGTATTTAAATCGGAAATAAATTTCTTTTTATTTTTGTTTGTTATGTTTTTAAAAATTTATTTCCGAAACAAACACACGTAAAATAAGCGAAATCTACTGGAATTTTTCCACCTGAGTTGTCTGCACAAGTTCTATGAATTAAGTCACCCTGAAAATTGAATAACAGTGGCGGCCACAAAGATATGATCAGCGCCATTTCGACAAGAGGAACTTTTGCCATAGTTCCATTCTGGATTGAGCTATCCAAGGGAAATTTTGTCATTTACAGGGTGACAACAAAGCCCTTGGCCAAGCCTTACGAACCATAGAAGAAACGCCTGTCGGTTATACAAGAGGGCCAAAATTTTGTATGTGTTTACTCAAGGTAAGTGCTTCGAAAACCACTGGTTAGATTTCCAGCAATCCTCCAGCCTTTTGGATATAGAGCTCAAAACCCCCAGGAGCTGCATTACCCTGAGCCCGCACCTCCTCACAGTTAATTCAACTCAACAATTCTCACTGGGTTCCAGCGATAGGTCCCAATAATTTTATAGGAGCAAGGTAAAGGTCTGTGCTATGAAGCGACTGTACAGTTACATCCAGAGAAGTTGGTATTTGGGAGTATGAGGAATATCCCGTGAATGCGTCGTAGCCACCGAACTGACATCTCAATCGGTGTCTCAAGAATTTTTCTTTGAAAGCAGATAGGAAGTTGCTTTAAAAGGCATTTTCAATGCATATTATGTGCGGCTGGGACTTAGCAAAAATATATAACTCCGGACTCCTCCACTTCCTTGCAGTGTTCCCGAAAACACAGAGGTAAAGACAGTTAGAGCACTGTCTTTACCTCTGTGTTTTCGGGAACACTGCAATAGATGAATATTAGGTCTTCTTTGCTCCACAAAAAGACAACATTAGGAAATATTGCTAGGAATAAAACTGATCCCACTCATTGTCATTTCCAAAAAATGTTAACAAATTAATTGTTCTTAATTGTTCTCTACAAAAATTCTCTGCTAAGAAATCGTCGCATCCCTTTTCTGGCGGCATCGCTGATAGCGAGCCTACCTTCTGTATAAGTAAATACATCCGCTGCCGAGACCTCTATCACAGAAATTTGCACTTTTAGTGAGATTCAGAGAGATACAGAGGGCCACATTGAGCAACACTCGCAACTTTACTCGAGTCAGTTCTTTTTTTCCAAGAGAGAATTACGTCAACAAATGCAGTGGAGTGTTGCTGTCATGGACAAGTCGTTTCAAAAACCGCATCTAGCACTAGTTTACTTTCTGATGCTTTACTGAAAGACTTTAGCACTGTGGTAAGTATTAGGGATATGTTAGCATCAACGTATGCATCACAACCAATAACATTGCCACTAACTGCTTACTGATGTTCGAAGGGAAATTTCTGTGGAACTTTTGGCCAAAGACTTTGTTGTCACACTATATCAGAAGAATGAAGAGTTGGTGCGAGTTAGGCATGTATTTGCCTATTGTTTCTACCAGATGTTATTGCTTCACTTTCCTTCTCTGCTCAATTGAGAGAACCGGATTAACTGGTCGACTGAAAAACGTGATTTATTATATCTCAAAAATATCAGCAGCAACACAGTCCTTATTTCATTACTAGAACAGCTGTGAGCAGCTGGTAGCTGTCAGTAGCATGGATATATCCTCTGTTTTTTCTTTGAAACTGTTGAAAATTCTTTTTCTTCACATATATTGGAGTTTTTGGCAACCCCATGTCTTTAAATAAAGAGAAAAATTAGAAAACATGATTCTTTTAGCAAATTATTCACTCTAGATGGGATCTAGATTGATTCCTTTACGAATCGAGGTGAAACGATACAAACGAGGAACCAGTATGTGAGTTTCAACTTGGAACGCAATAGTTCTGTATGAAAGCAGTTTACGTGAATGATAGACAATGGAAAAAAAAGAATGCTACGACTCTTATCACATCCTCAAATCTCGTCTGTATAGCTCAATCTGCAGTTGCGTTACAGCAAAAGATTCCACCTGCAACAGTGCCACTGATCATTTTTTTTGATCGCTACTGTACATATACATTGGATTTAATAAGTATAGACGCACCCTAGAAAGCCCTGGTTCAAGTTCCTCTCATTTTTTTTGGAAAAAAAACGTACATACAGATACCCTTCACCGGGGCCAATGTTCGACGGCCGCATTATCGTTCCAGGATATCGACCGTATCATCCGGCTGTAGAACGGCAACCCCACGGTGCGCCACACGAATCTGAGGACCCAGTGTGCATCGCATATTCAGAGAAAGGCGCTGTGCAAGGGACCGCGGTGAGCGTGTACACTACATTTCAGTACATGTCTAGTCGCTACACCGTCACTACACATTCATCATCTCACCATCCCATGAGTTGTTACATAGCAGACCATTACTGGAGTAAATTATTTACTACACTTTATATCTTACTTCTAATTGGCAGTTCATGTGTGTGTGCTCAAAAACTAACTGCACCATCGTGTTCATAGCATCGAATTATGTGCAAAAACATGGTAGATTTTGATTTTTACATCAATTTACAAGTACTTAGGTCCACTTAAGTCGTGTGCAAAGATGTTCTTCTAATGACTCTTCTAATGAAAGTTGTTTGCACCACAGCTGGAATGAGTGAGATACGCACATGATCATGAGATCGTGTAAAAGAGAAGGCATGGGTAGGCTACCCGTAGAAGGAAGAGAAGGGGCCAGACGGGCGAGGAGGGGTACGGTTGATAAGTGCGTTCTCAAGGATGCGAGTTTTGCGCCGGCACTCAGTAGCGGGACAGATGTCAAGAGCGGGTCTACAGCTGCAAGAGTGGTGCGCCGGCGCTCAATAGTGAAGAAGATAACAGGAACGGATCCACAGCTACGAGAATGGTGGGTCAGGGCTCAGAGCGCTGCGAGCGAAGCAAGCCAGAAAGAAGCCTGAGAGTTCGGCGTTAGCCAGACGATGTATTCAACCTTTCCAGTTTCCTTCTGACCTTCTAATCTTCTACCGGTTCTTAACCACCTTCCATTCTTCCATTTTACTTTTCCCAATCACAATCCTGTTATCAACACTTTCATGATTCCCACTTGCGAGTTTGAAGACATCAATACAGTAAAGACTTTGTAATTCTATGATTGTTGCTAACCTACGTTTTCAGTGTTCAGATGCGATCGCAAAGGCAGCAGAGGTAGTTTCGTTTGCTGTCTTGCAAATCGTTCCACTACTATCAAAGAAAATACGACTATTTCCGCTCTGAAGTTAGTTCTACTTTGCCTTGACGTTTGTCACCTTTTTTCTTCAACAAATCTTAGACTGGTACATATTTCGTCCTCCTAATTCCAGTGTTAGAAATGACAAATGTACTGTCGATGTGTTAGAGAACTTGTGTGCTTCTGCTAGTATGTCTGTAGTGCTGGGTGACCTCAATGTTGATTCGAACTGGACAACTTTTAAGTCTTCCATCTCAACTCATACTACCATCGTCAACTTTTTCTCTTCCTGTGGATTTACTCAACAAGTTCACAGGCCTACTCGGATGAATTCTTTCCCAGATGTTATTTTGACTTCATCACTGATTGTTGAAGATGTGCATGACATACCGCCACTTAGCACTTCCGATCATGATATGGTCACTTTTTATCTCGAAACTGAAGGTGCGAAAACGACTGAATTGCCTATGCCCGTCTTCCTTAGAATCGACTACTCCGGACTACCCAATTACGTCTCGGAAATTAATTGGTGGGACGTGTTTCAGAACTATGTTAGAACATAAAAAGTTCTGTAGAGTCATCTATTCTTGCTTCGCTAAATTTGCCCCTGTTCGCGTTCCCAAAACATATGTTGTCAAATATCCAAATCACATCCGCAACCTTTTTGGAGCAAAAACAGCGTTTATTCACAACATTGTCGAATCCGTTATCATGCCCTTTGTATAAAAAGGAGCGCTGACTTGCATTTCCATATCATCAAGTTTCAGGCAAATTATGAAGCCCGATTAGCAAAAATCCATGGTGTCGTGATTTCGCGGGTTCGCCCATAGCAGTAGTTAGCGGACCTAGAGCCAACGCATCGGCGGAGGCGACTGCCAGGAAACCCGTGTGACCAGACATGTAAGCCACCAAGGCTGGTAGCACGTTTGGATTGCGTCAAGATGCATGAATTCACCTGCCACGTAACTCACAGCACAACTGCAGTGGAGGCCCCTAGGCTATCAACCATATCAATACACACTGTTACACAACTGTTTGTCGGTGCATCCGCAGATGTACTGACACTGACTCATGTGACCACAACAGTTCGACACATGTGATGATGCAAGAGAGCTGCCACCATCTCCTACCAGCGCTGCACATATGTATGATGGTAGCTGTACTGATTTTACAACCGCTACTTGGCGGCACATGTCTGTAGCTCTTGCTACACAACACGAACACATAAAACCGCCCAAATTCATGGCCCGCATAATACGATACACAAATATACAACATAAACACTGAGAGGAGGATCCAACCAACCCAGTCACCGGGGGACTTAGCAAGCACAAACTCCTCGACCGCTTGGACGAGCCGGTAGTGTGAGCAGATGCTCAGCGCCTCCGGGCAAGCCTTACTGACGTCGAGTTACCTGAGACTTGAAGTTGCTCCTTCCGTTCTAAAAAAAAAGAGTCGCACGAAGTCGCGACACATGGTATGAAACCACTGTGTTCCCTTTTTCGATCTAAAATAAACGACAAAAGGACTCTTCCTGTAATTCTGGATGGTGACGGTAATTATTGCATTGATCATAAAGATAAAGCCAAAGCTTTGGGTAATTATTTTGCCAGTGTGTCTTGTTCGGCTTGTTCGCAATCTTTTGGCCTGGAATCTAGTGAGCTTTTTTCAAAGACCTTCCCTTACACTGTAATTGAGCCAGGTGACGTTCTATATTATATGAAACGCCTTGAACCATCCGTATCATCTTCGATTGATGGCATTCCCCAAGTATTTTATAAAAAATGTGCAGAGTTTCTCAGAACCACTGACAATTATATTTGATATTTTCTTGCTATATGGGAAAGTGCCGGGTGCGTGGAAAGATGCAATTGTCACTGCTATACCGAAAAGTACTAAGGCATGCACGGTATCCGACTTCAGGCCGATTAGCATCTGTCCGACATCTGTCAAGGTTCTGGAAAGAATTTTACGTGATAAAATTTCAGCCTGGCTTATTGAGTATGAAATCGTTCCTCCTGAACAGCATGTTCCGTCTAGGTGCTTCTACAAACACGCAGCTCTCTGACACTGTGTTTGACTGGATCTGTGCACTGAACAGCAAGGAATCGACTGATGTTATGTATCTAGACTTGTCAAAAGCTTTTAACAAAGTTAACCATGCAAAACAAAAGCAAAAGTTAACCATGCAAAACGAGCAGCTTGGGATCAGTACTCAAATTATGATGTGGCTGAAGAGCTATCTTTCCAGCAGACAGCTACATGTTAAAGGCAGTGTACAGGTAAAATCTTTGAGCACGAGTGCTCACTGGACTATGATAGCGGGTCGTCTCAATAGACACTTGCCAAAGTTCCAGCGAAAAACTCGCAGAAATAAGCGAGATATTCGCCTTAGACTCAGTACCCAAATCCATCTCCAGTGCCCGCTCCGCCTCTTCAATGATTTCGTGGAGACAGATCAAACCTCGTCCGAGGTGATCAAGACATGTTCCACTGTCTGACAGTCTGGTCTCTCTCCATTCTCTTATGCTGGGGATGGCACTCTCCCCAACATGGTTCAACTTGTTTAACACGTGTTCTTGAATTTGGCACGTATTACAATCGATAATGGTCGAAAGATTTGGAAAAATCTTGAAAATACCTACAAAAAGGGAAAGAATGACTTGTATACCTTTACCAGAGTGCTCAAAGGTTTATTACGGAATACTTCACGACGATTGATAGCGTGATTAAACCGCATAATGAGGTATCATAGTTAGAAAGCCTTTTTGATGCTAACGAAGAATGTTGAACATTTTTATCAACCAATATAATGCTAAAATTTCACAATCAATATACGGCCATAGTTGAGAAATCACACAAGCACAGGCACTTGAGTGTGCTTTTCTGAACCAGTAATTCGTGTGTGCCTCCATTGTGTTAAAAATATGTTAAAATCATAAAACCAGACTTTTTGAGTAATTATCTCAATAGACCATCATGGTTCATAATAATTAGCTTGTTTTTCCCAAATACAGTTGTTCAAACAGCCTCATTGCCTTCTTTTCAACTTTCACCGGACAACTCGTCCACGCCACAACTTTCAGCCGTCTAAAAAGCACAAATTGTCTAGTTTCTGGTTGCAAAACCTACATAGCTGTAATCAGCATTTCGAATAGAGTTAGAAAATGCCAAATTTGAAGAATCGAAGATTTTACCTGGACACTGCCTTCAAGGTAGGAAATAGTTACTCTGAATGTTTTGACTGTGATAGCGGCGTACCGCAGAGGCGTTTCATCGCCCTTATCCTTTCTAGCCTATTGGCATGGTCTCCGAAAAACTGTTAAGACCCACCCCACCGTTAGAGTACAGATGTAGGTCAACGACATTAAAATATACGGTAGTTACAATGAACAAAATAAAACTAAAGCTCAATCGGCATTATCTGAGTCGTTGGGGAAAATGATAGACTGGCCTGATCGTCACGATTTGCCCCTCAATGCCAGCGAGTCTGTCGTTTTCCATGTCAGCAAGCATTCTAGTGGGAAATGTTTCATTAATGGTAATGCTCTCGCTGGGGCTGATAAAGTGAAGAATCTCGGATTGCTCTTTGACTCGAAAATGATTATTGATTGACCAAGTGGTAAAGAAAGCGCTTTCTGCCTTGTTTACAATTTTCCGCAATATATGCAATAACGACAAAAGCATGCTCCTCAGATTGTACAAATCAGACGTTCTTCCACATTTGGATTACTACTCCCCAGTCTGGAGACCACATGCAAAAAATTGCAGGAGGAATTGGAAAGAGTTCAACAGCCATTCAACAGACAGAATTCTTTATTTTAGGACAAAATCTAAGCCACCCTTTTCACGGTCGGTGCATTGCTATGAAAACAGATTGAAAACTCTTGGAATTCGTAGTCTGCTATATCGTCGAGTTTTCCATGACATTCTTTTCTGTTTTCGTGTGTTGCGCTGCGATTTTAAGTTAAAAGCCAGTAAATAGTGGGCGTTTAGACCTACGTATGGGCGAACAGGTGGGTTAGCTCTACAGTGTAAAGAATTGAATACTACCAGCAACAACATAGCAAACAACTCATTGTTTTCCCGTGGAGCTAGGTGGTTAAATATGTTGCCTCATGATATGTTAAGTTCTCCGGAGGCAAGTATTGAAAAGAGTTGGAAAAATTGATCTACTCAACACACTGAAATTCGATGACCTCTGAACGGAGGAAAGTTTCTTTTAGGAGTTTTGTTATTTCCTTTATTGTATCTGTTTTTGAATTTCTTTTTGTTCAGGGCATACTTTCCACCTCAGGAATCAAAACATCTGTTCCGGCATCACTTAACAGACCATGCTTAGCTTTTGCGTGAACCGGAAGCGGTCAACTTATTGTCTTTTCACCTGAACATTGTCATTATCTTTTCATGCTGCTAGTAATTTTCGTTTTAATATAGTGAGATTGAGTAGACAGCCATTCCTGTTAGTGAACTCTGCATTGAATTAAAAAAAAAACTTCCATTGTCCTGCCAGTTTTATGACTGCGCCAACCCGCTTCAGTTTTGCCTTGCCATTCTCAAGCATTAGCTCAACCTGGCGGAGGGAGTTGATATTCCCGTATGTCGAAGTTCCGTCGAGGTTCCTGTGACCCCTCACGAGATGAGGGCACCACGCCAACCGGTGCGAGCTTTTGATTGCAACGGTGAGCGTCAGCACTGCAGCTGTTGGGTTAGGAGCCCTTAATTTACTTGAAGACTGTTAATATGGAGTTCCCTCAGGGTTCCTATTTACGGAGGGCGCTATGTTGTTGTAGTTCCACGTTCTCTGTTCGTTTTAATTAATTTCTTTAGTTTTTTTAGGGTTCTAAAGTACGTCGCTGTTTTTTTAATTCGTTCGCATATAACTTCTATTACTGTTCAGGTTTACTGTTTTTTGTTCTAGAGGCGCACCACTGAGCGCATTCAAATAAAAATACAAATAAATAAACAACTGGACTTTACCTTGTACAATCTGCTAACTCTCCTTTTCCCTTCCAAATAGGTACTGTTGTGCTCGTCATCCACGATTTGGGCAGATTTCCTTCCGCTATAACTTCGTTGAAGAAACTAGTGAGCCATCGTGTTCCTTCACCTCCAACTGCCATCGTGTTCCTTCACCTCCAACTATTTCCCAGATTTCGGTCACCACCGACTATTCCACTTTCATTTTCCTGGAACTCCTGTGTGACTGCTTCGAGATCCCGATAGAAACACTCCTTCTTATCGTCTGTACATCCGCACTGGCCTATACCCAACATGCAATGTGTCGCCTTCACCGGTGATGTTGACATACAGATGCGCTGAATGCGGGGACGAAGTTGCAGTGCGTGTCGCTGACGATGATTCCAACTCCATTGCCCCCTGATGTGCCATAATATGTATATGTATGAGCTTATAACCATTGCCAATATCGTGCGCCTTCTCCCCTTTCCACTTCGTTTCTTGTATATAGGCGATGTCAACTCCGCGCTTCCTCAAGGTCTCGGCGAGCTCATGGTTTCTCATTGTCAGTGTCCCGACATTTATCGATGCTAGACGGATCGTCAATTCTTCCGCTTGCTTGAGCGCCCTTTGAGAGCCAATAGTCCTTGCCTATCTTTCGCAACACCCGGACTACATTAGTAAAGCGCGTCGCCTCCGGGTTCGATTCGTCCACAGTTCCATTAACAGCGCGTTCCATGATTTTCTTCTGATGCAACATGGTGTTCATCGGCCAACAAGTCGTGTAGCCTGATGCCGCAACAGCAGAAGTGAGGGATTTCTCACCCTTGGAGTGGACAAGGGACTTATTTGTTAGAAGGAACCCTAATCGCCTCTCATGCGCTTCCTCGTTGTTAGGATGCGGGCTTTTGGTAGGACCCAATATGCAGGGTACAGTCTACAAAGAAGCACTTGCACACATCCACACGCGTGGGACATGCTCATATCTTATGTCGGCCGTACGAATCGAGTTCTACGCTACAGAACTAAGGAGTCCATCCTCTAGATCGACCCGCATCGCAGGGCAAGTGCAAGGCGGCTGCCTTTGGTCTGCGATCAACTCCCTATACGTCACCGGGGTCGCGCCACGTAGCCTCGCAGCAACCCGGCTGTGATCCCTCCAAGGAGGGAGATCCGTGGATCCTGCCGGCACTCCGCAGTTCTTTTTTCTCACTATCTCTCACTGAATATGTTTTCATTTTCTCGGGTTTTGAAATTCGCAGTGCAAAAATCGTAGGAAAGAGCAGCAAATGCATGTGAAATGTCAATTTTTTAAATTAGCGCTGAGTCTTTGCTAATATTTGCGCCATTGATGACAATTGCAATGGAATCTCGCTCGCCCGCTTTTTCGCAACAATTGTTTTGCGTGCAGAATGAAAAGTGGAAAAGTGCAAAAGTTCTGATCGAAAGTGATTTATGGTGCACATCGCATTGGCGTTATTCACAGACACATACAGAATAATGCGCTGATTATGTCTAGTCTCTTGCCTCTTGTTTCGTTAACCCTGTACGACGGCTGGATTTTGGTGGCGAACAGCTGCGATCGCTACTTTCCCTGAAACCACGGGCTCGTTTTATGTCCGGGATTCTTCGACTCCCACACCCGCACGGAACAGAGCGCTTTGGCCAGTTGGAGACTAAGACAAAGGACAGAGAGAGGAGACTAACCCGGTGATGGATCCTCCTCAACAACCACAGGTTCGGCACCGCAACCGGGACGCTATTTGCTCAGAGCTGGACCATCAATAACCAAGTGCAGTACTTCTAAACATTGTAGGCATGCCCCTATTGAATAATGCAGCAATGAATCAACAGTGAAGGTTCGCCGCCTGTGTCGTCAAGTTGAGTTGTTTGACTTCCGAAAAATGACTGTTTGCGCTCAGGAAATGCAGGCTTTCTTAGTCGAACATACAGCGTTCAGTGTGAGCTTATCTAATGATTGTCTGAAAGCAGACAGAATTTCAATACGAAGGAACTCGTCACTTTAGAGTCATCAATAGTGCAGCTCCTTATTTCGATCAGTTTACTCATTCATTCCTCAAAATCTGCGCCGATACTCTCATGCCTGTTCCTCCGTTTCATACCAACTTTTTCTTTTTTACCTCTCAGCTCCGGTGAATAAGCAGGGCACAGAAGTCCGAGTTGTAGGAAAACCTGATGATGGAGTCGCATCGTTCACTCTCATCA